>JANHGL010010696.1:0-31598 GCA_024611195.1 Ceyx melanurus | reverse complement strand
ATAATAATAATAATATCCAACAACTGTACAAGTTATGAATTCTAAAACCAAGAGTGGAAAAAGGGAATGAAACAACAGCACAGATTCCAGTTTACAAGGCTGGGTACACAATTTGAGTTCTTTTTCTGGCATTATGACAATGAGTAACATTTATGGGAGTTTACAAACAGCTTACAATACAAATAATTTTGTTTCAGGTTATATTTATAGGGCTTAGTTAAGAGTTTTTTTAGTATCCATTAAAATCCAGTATACAGAGGTTTATAGCTCAGCTGTTAAGGTCTTATCCCTAAGGATCAATTGTTTTGGGTTGCTTTGGGAATTATTATTATTGTTATTATTATCTATACATTTCAGTTTAAATTGCTTAGCCTAATGTAAAGTTACAGAGCTCAAAAGCTAGAGGTCTTGTAGTTTGGGAAGAAGAGATGTCTTTTTATTCTTCATTTTTTGCTTCAGATATTATTTCTACAGTTCTTTTATCTTACAAATCAATCGAATCTCTCTTCATCTGTATTTCAGTAGCCATTCTGTGCTCAGAGGTGCTGCAGCCTGTGAAAGAGAACAACCCCTGTGCACCTTTATCAATCCCACAGCATGCTCCTTTGCGTGCATTTCTGTAATTTAAAATACAAATAATTTTCATTTGAAATGATACAATTTGCTTTAGGTGATGGAAGAAGCGATCTATATTGAAGATAGGCATGGTGTGTGTAAGGCCTGATCCAAGTCTTCATGCTTTCTTCTTCCTCTTCCTCCAGACTACTCTTAGGACAAATATCCCGTTCTCCACACTGCACAAACACACACTAAAGAGTAACAACATCCCCAGGACTGTGCCACTTAACAGCCCAAATAGCTAGAGGTGGCCAGGAGCAGAGCCCAAGTGTTGCCTGAGGAGCTGCTGATGGCCAGTGACAGAGGTGCATTTCTAGCTAGCCCAAGGCCATCTTTCCTCCATCATGTTGCTTCTCAACTTCCAGCCAAGTATTTTTCAGTGGGAGGTGAGTCAGATCCAAGGACTATTTCACTGGATCACTACCAGTTAGGTAGATATGGAGGGTTAAGAACCCAACACATGGGGGAAAGGTCAAGGAAGATATTTTATAAACAAGAGTAGGGCCATTTGAGCCAAATGACCTGTGTGTCTTGAGGAAGAAAATGTTAAATTCTTAAAATGCACTAATCTGTGGAATGAATACAGTGCTGTTCTCATGTAAACCCTTGCTCAGTGTGTCACACTGCCTTTGTGGTAGTATTTCCCAGCTGTTTCTGCTTTATTGCTAAATATTTGTGACACTGTGTTACAGTCTTATGCTTTTCTCTGAGATGAAATGTCAACATTTTTATGACAAACTCCTCTGTCCATTTCTTACAGTAGAGTTCCCAAGGAACCTGTTTGCTGTGGCTGACTGTCAGTCTGACTGACACCAGTAAGAGCTTGGTAGTTCTCATTTCCCCAGTTAAAATGATCCAAACAGTTCAATAGTCATCTAAGATCTATAGAGTGTTTTTACCCTGTCCATAATTCATCATCTCAATTATTGTGCTTTATTAATTTTGGACTATTAGAAGTTTCTCTCCATGTCACTGGAACACTCAGCCACTCTCTTTTTGCCCTTTCCTCTCGTGGCAGTGACACGGGACTCCAGGTTCCTTTCTGGCCCTGGAGGAGCCTTTTTGCTTCCTGACACAACCCTTTTTATGGATTATTCTTGTTTTACTGGGCTGTAAACCATAAACTCTGGACCTTCCAAGATCTCTAATAGTTACACGTAGCAAAAAAAACCCCAAGTTGTTGCTTCCAACTTATTGATTCTATTTTCAAAGTTGACTCAACGCTCAGTTTTTTGTCTTGGAATTTCTATTTCTGGCAGCGATGAAGAAAGAAAGAAACTTTCAGAGTTTCTCGCAGAGCCCAGACTGTGAACGTAAAGCTGACAGTTAAAAAAAAAAAACAAAAAGCAACCCAAACCCCACAGCTAAGAGGAGTTCTCTGCGAGGTGCTGAGGTCAGCACGGGGCCATCTGGCAGTCAGGAAGAGCCATGTGTGAAGGCAAGGCAGGCACCTGCTGAAGGCAGAGCTGCAACAGCAGAGCCTTCAGAGGTTTGCTGGGGGCTCCTCAGCCATCTCCTGGCCTGCTCTGGAGCTTCTCATCCAGCACAATTTCTAAATGAGAACGGTTGCTTCACTTTAAGGACGTACAAATGACTTGCCCTCACCTGTCAAGCATGATCCTTGTATTTTACCAGGCCCATTATGAACGCAATCTTTCTGGGGGAAATTTGCATACCTCCTTTCTTGAAAAGTAATGACAGCAATTTCTCCCCTCCGCTCACTTTCTGAGTGTCTCATTTAACAGCACCTGGGAAACCGACAGGCGCAGAGATGAGAAGTGAAAGAGAGCAGTTGATTAAATCATCATCAAGTCGGGCCTCAGAAAGTCAATTCTGCTTCCCGTCTGCAATGATCTCCTTTTATCTTAAAGTAATGAGCTATGGCACTTTTGCATCGGGTAATGCGATAAGTTCTATTAGCATGTTCCATTTGCTTCACAAGCAAGGGCAAGTCATTTCAGCAAGCTCATATCACTGCAATCAAAGCAATTGGCTTCACAGGCAGAGAAGAAAGAGGAAAGGCTCAGGGTGATTTTTATGGATCACAACACAGTGGAAAAAATAGATTCTTGTATTATTTTAACCCGTAACATGCTTTGCTTCTTGTCCATCGGGATATTTTGATTTCATTAGCCTGTAAGTATCTGGAAGACTCAAATTCCAAGCTGAACTCTGGAGCTAAGACCAGGAGTTCTGAAGAAGAGGAAACTTTTCTCATAGAGATACGGTGGCTAATGCAGTAGTAACCCATGGCTTCGTTAAACACTGATTAGTTTCAACCTTTGCTGCTGACTTAGTCCACCAGTATGAAGAATAATAATAATAAAAACGAATGCACATTTTTATTATTATTTACTATTATTTATTTTTGGCACCCTGTCACAGTACTCAGCACTTGACAAGACGGTAAAAATATTACACACTGCAAATGGTCACCACCCGTTGAGGGGATGCTACACTAACATTACATCTGCACACTGTCTACAGCCAGAAAGGCAGGAGGCAAATGTGCCTCCAGAGGCAAAGGCACATAGTCAGTCTTTCAGATATCTTGAGGACCTGAGGCAGGGACTTCATTCTGCCATTGCTCAAGATAATAATTTCTTATTCAGGGGTGTGTGTGGCCAACAGCTGCTTGGTGCCTAGTGTCCTGGCTTCTTTAGGGTTAATTCTCACCAATGGTTGCTGGCCCAATCAGGTGGAATGGGCTGTGACAGCCCCTCGGGGATAAACAGCTGAGCCAGGCAATGGCAGAGTGGCTGCCATCCTGAGCCCACCCCTATATAAGGGGAGGGCTGGGAGGAGGCCTGTTTTCAACTTGCTTCAGTGCAGCTGCATCAGGGAAAGTTGACATCTCAGACACAGGTAGAGCCTATAACTCTATCATTTATGAGTACTGGTGTTTTCTTCTCTCTCAGTGGTTTTATTAAACTGTTCTTTCAAGCCCTGGGGTCTTAGTTTTTCTTAGTTTTTCTCTTAGTTCTGATTTTCCTTCCCAGGCCACAGAGGGAGTGGGGGGAGCAATGGGTGAGCAGCTGTGTGTTGTTTACTTGCTAGAGGCTAAACCACCACACCTGGTTAGTCCAGTGGATGCCTGACTTGTGGCAGACACTTTCTGAGTATGCTGAGCAACTGGTGGCATTGTTAACTTTCTAATGGTGCAGCTGGAAAGTCCATTTCACCTTCTCTTGACACTGGTGAGAGCACCACCCTGTTCTGTGGCCATGGTTGTGGTGGCCTTTAGGCACTTGTGAGCAATGGCACTATTGGAAGCCCCTGGGAGTGAAAATCAGGGGACAGAAATTCCTCTTCTCCAAGAACTGCAGTGACTTTAGTTCCAGCTGTTCCCAGGGAGTGAAGGAAAATGTGTTTCTTACAGGGCTGGTTTCTCTTCATCCTTCTCTGGGGCTGTGCCTGGAGGTGCCCAAGGATGACCATGGCATGTTTCCCTTGGGTGAAGCTGAGCCCCAGGCCAGAGGGCTGCAGCTCTGTCCCTGGCAGCCCTTGGGCAGGCTCTGTGCTCCTGGGGGCCCTGCTGCCTCCCAGACACTCCCAGGCAGCCTCTCAGTCTATCCCAGTCACACACAGCTGCGAGCCTTCCCCATCAGGTGTTAGCCCTGGCAACACAGGGATGGACTTTGCTTTACCACTAAGATCCCCATGCCAAGGATAGATAGCCATCCTGTAGAAATATAAGCTTTCTATCACAGATAGTACTATAATCTGGCCTTTTTAATACTCAAAAAAACCCTTTTTCTTTCAAACCCTCGTTTTGTTGGGTGTAGAACTAGGAGCCACTCACTGTGTCATCTTGCTCTATTCAGCCATCATAAAAGTTTTGGGAATGAAGAACTAAGAGTTATAGCTGGCAGTGGTTCTGAGTTCTGAATATTTTTCTTCTAAGGGGCCAAGATAACTTTAAATGTCCAAACCTGATACATTTTATCTGGAGTGAAGTAGTTTGGATAAAATGGAATTCAGACTAAAGGTCAACATTGCAATCTTTTGTCCAGACTAAAGTAATTCGTGTAAAATGGGACTTTTCTGTGAATAATCTGTAATTTTAGCTTTTGAGAAAGCAGGCCTTAAACTTTGCAGACCATCTCTGTTTCGGAGTCATTCCTTACAGTGAATCACTGGATAATGGTGAGGAATTGCTAAGCAGACTGTGATGTTAACCAATTTGCAAGATGCTATATATAAGATTCTTTGGCAAGGAGCTCCATGCTGAATGTTACTTGCAGGCAGAGTCAGGGATAGGAGAGAAAAAAAAAGTGAAATTCTTCCTCTTAGTTTCTTTGTGACTCTGCCTGTCTCCATTTCATCAATTAGAAAATTGCCCATTTATTCCCTGGCTGTGTTTCCTTTCATCTAGGAGATGTTGGGTTTTTTTCCTCCTTTTTTTCTTGGAAGCAAAGGTCTAATTGTATAGCTAAAATATCATCTTTGCCCTTTCCAGGGCTGTCAGTTTGTCATTGGTGGATAGATGGACAAGAATATTGTAAATGTCAGTGTGAACATGGCTGAGGTCTGGGTTTTCCCTCATTTTCTTCAGATTTCTTTTCAGCAGACAGATGAGTGGAATCACTTTGTTCAGCGCCGGCGTTTCAGCAGCTCTGACTCCTTTGGTGGCAATGATAAATGGATCCAAGATATGAAATAGCTGTTCCAGCAAAGTCCATTGAGCAGAATAGAGAACAATGCCCTCCTCAATGTCATTGTACATGATATATTCAATGATTGCCACTTTTTGCACAAGAATGTGTTCAATCAGCAAGGTACATAGAAATCCATAGTGTTGCTTCAGCCTGAATGAGCCAGTGAGGTGGCACAGACCTTTACTCAGCTTGATTTGCACCAGACTCTCTCAAGCTATTAGAATGGGCTGAAATTATAGTGCTAACCTCATAGGGTGTCTGAGTTTTGAACTGTGGCTTTGGGATCAGCCTCATCCTGCGGGTGCTGAGTATGTTAACTTGTGCAGGGGCAGGGCATTGGGGAGAGGCAGCTCATCTTTAGCCCAGTCCTCACTTCTCCTTTTCTTCTACAAAACACAGCAGCAATTACATCCCAAATGGGACTTAGGAAGTTCTTTTTCCCCTTCCCACTGCATATACATGTGTGCAGGGAATGCACTCTGTGCTTTTGCAGCCTAGGCCAGTGGCAGGAATTCAGAAGGTTGAAGCTGGGGAAGAAAGAAGAGCCTTGCTGGTACACAGACCATGTGAGTTGGTCTGTTGCCTCCTCACTTGGGGCTGTTTTTTAGCAGTAACTATTTGAATTTTAACTGCAGCACACATATGAAAGGCTCCAGGTTTGGGGGTTACTGATTCTGAGCAGCTCAGGCTGTCATTAGTTGCAGAAATGCAGCAGAAGGAATCTGGAGTGCTTGGTGCTCCTGTGACATGGTGGCTGGGAGTCTTGGTTATTAAAGGAGTTTGAAGAGTTGAAGGGATAACTATGGCCCCTTTGAGCAAGTAGTTGTTAGTATGGGCTTGTTAATGCCCCTCATTATATAGGAGTTAGAAAAAACCTTAACGTTTCCATATGTCCTTTAAGTATTTATCTGTGGAGTTTGTTTTGAGCCAGCTTTCTATGTCCCTGGCATTGGATGTGGTTCACAGTGCTATAGGTCCTTTGGGAACACTGTTAATGGTCCCTGCAGCCCAGTACAAGACTTTCAAAAGCTAAAATAGCTATTTTGGGGCATCTTTCCTCTGAGGGGCCCATCAGGCTGAGGTTAGAGAAGATCTCACAGCATTTTGTGCCATGCTTATTTCAAAACTTGGCCGTAGGTGGGAGCTGTGGGTGCTTGGGAGTTTTGCTAATCTGGCTTTCAGTTCAGTGCCTGAATCATAGAATGTTAGGGGTTGGAAAGGGATCTAGAAAGATCATCTAGTCCAACCCCCCTGCAGAGCAGGGCTGTGAGCTAAGGGCTGGCTGGTTGGTGGGGGTTTGACCTTGTAGGGCAGCTTTTGGAAGTTTGGCTCTGGGCTCTCCTCAGGCCTGGCCCCGGGTGACTGAAATCAGTCACAGCTTCGTGGAGATCCTGAGTGCCTTGAGCCTGAGAACTGGAGCAAGAAGCCTGTTTGTTCAGGTGCAGAGTGTGTCTGCTGCCTCCTTGTCCTGATTTGTCACATCATCTCTCACAGCTTCCAGTCAAGCTAGTGGCAGCTATCCAAAAGTCAGGTCATGCTATGTGGGAATGATAGTTTGGATTCCCCATGATTTGCTAGAGATGTGAGGAGTTGAGCAAGAAGTGCAGACTGAAGTCATCAACCTGACCAGTAATTCTGAAGAATAAACTTCACTGTTATCAGCTTTGCTTTCCAGAACCTGTTCTTCAGAAATGCTTAGTGGTGCACCTGCAGAAAGTGGAAATACCTTCTTCTTTAGCACCTCTGGGAAGGAAATACCCCAAATCCAAGTGAGCACAGCAGTGCAAAGGCCACTGGGGAATGTGTGTGCAAGGGCAATGTCCAGAGTGCCCGAGCAGCAGTGTCATCAAGCATGGGAAGAACAGAAAACTGCTCTAGTTAGTTTCCACCCTGAGTACCAAACCTCTTCTTCCTCCTGCAGGCCTTTTTGGAGTTACCTTCTGACAAAAACTGTCTTTCTATGAACAGCAGAAATCCACAGGGAAAATTCAGTGCAACGTGCCTGTGCAAAACGTGCCTGTGCAAAACGTGCCTGTGCAAAACGTGCCTGTGCAAAACGTGCCTGTGCAAAACGTGCCTGTGCAACGTGTGTGCCCACCCATGTACACCTGGTGCATGTCAGGAGAGCCCGGGTGCACCGCACAGAGCTCTTGCCTCCTCTCCCTCCTGTTTTTTCTTTCCTGCAGCTATAAAGTTCTGCTCTTGAAACGGGACAGCCCTGCTGGATGGTGGGTCTCCTTCCCTCCGACAAAACCTCTTTATGAGTGAAATAGATGCCTTGTGTGTGCAGGACTCCTGGCATTTCAGGGAGCGGATCTGGAGCCAGGCTGGGCAAACGTTAGGAGCTGTTTGCTGAGTGCATTTATTGCCTTTGCATAATTTATGAGCTGGAGGGGTTTGACCATCATTCGTCTCTGCCAGAGGCTGGCACCGAGGGCTCTGGAGGATGGAGCTGTAAATTGGATGGTGCTCTCCTGCTGAGCTCACAGCAAAGTCCTCGGGTCAGTGTGGGAATTTAATAGCGGGAATGGAACTGTTTTCTCAGAGTGCCATGTGGGCCTCGGCGCAGCAGAGGCTTTTCTGGCAGCCCGGGCGAGCGGCCGAGCCGTGAAGCTGTCACTCACTGGCCGTGTTGTGAAGGGAGCCTGAGGTTTTTAATCGCCTTGGCATCCGCGCCGCTTCCATAATGGACACCAGTAGGTCTCGGGCCTTCGCCATATGCTTAACTCTGGAGACAAGGTGCTTCTGGGTATAGCAGTAATTATTTGATGTGGAATTAAGCGGACCTTGAAATTAGAACTGGACTGTCAGGAAGCAGGAGGTTTAACGCTGGGATGGAAATCGCTTCCCACCCACCCTGCTCCTGCTCTCCGCAGACTCGCACGCGGGGAGCTGTTTGGCTGGCAAATCCAGACGCTGCTGGCTGGTGCTCCTCTCCCCAGGTACCTCTGCACTGCAGAAAACACAAAACCCTGAGCTCTTTCCAAGGTTATGAGTTGGGAAATACGTAATCCACAGTGGGGAGAGTTTCCTTAAGCCAGATACCAAGGGGTGGAGGAAGGAGAGGCTGCAGAACCCTGTGACCACTGCGGGGCTGCAGGACACGCTTGTGCCCCAGCAGAAGGACGGGGTGGGGTGTGAAAACCCACTGGACCCTGCTGCTGGGAGGGGAGCCTTCTTGCCTGCTTGTCTATCTGCTTTTGCCCCCTTTCTTCCTCCTTTTAGATTCAGCTATTGCAGTCAGAACTTGGAGGTTTTCTGGAGGTTGGGCAGAGAACAGAAACAAAGGAGGTTCCTCCTGAGCTCCCCGTTTTGAGGTGTATGTGTCATACATCATAATGCCCCCCAACTATAGAGCACAGGGAGCTCAGAACCACTGGCTCTCCTGGCTGTAACCAATCTGTGCAACAAAGTGTGGGGGCCCAGAAACTGATCTTTTTCTTCAGCTGTAAATTAGAGGTAGTGAATCTTTGTGATTTCTCACAGGTGAATCTCCATATGTGGGTTTGCTTTTAGTGCAGGTAGGACCTTGTCTGCAAACACACCTGCCTGTGCTCACCTCATACTGACATCTTTAACCTATGGGCACAGTGAAGTCACAATACATATCATATTTACAGGGAAAGGGTATGAGTGCTTTACAGAAATCCCCTGCTGTTCTACAAGTTTTCCTCTTGTCACTCTCTTCATTAATCTGATGGTTGTGTGAGGGTTTCAGAATTCAAGCTAAAACTGTCTCATTTTCATGTTCCCCCTTGTCTGTTTGTTTGTTACCAGAGTATTTAGCTGCAACAAGTGCTATATAAATAGTTTCAGTTATTAAATACTTTTTCACTTCCATTTCTCTTTGGAATTATCCGCAGGCAGATTGTAATTTTATCTAATCTTTGCTTAATTTAAAATTATTTGAAAAAGACATTGAAATAGGTCTTAGCTTTAACTTGTTAATATGCAGCTCACTGGTGTGGGGAAGGCACCTTTTCACCCCCTGTACCAATGAAGACGAGGAGAAAGACAGTGAAACAGACAAGTCATCTTCTGTGTGTTCTTTAATTATGACTTGATTTGTGCAAATCAAATACATACGTTTGTGGGTGTACTTGGCTATGTCTGTTCACATCCCACTGTATGGTTAACCTTTGGAATTCACAAAGTAGAACTGATTTCAAAGCAAGTTGGTTGTCTTAGGAAAGGACTCAAAGATGCATTAAACAGGATGGAAATGTGTGAAGGGTTTAACTGACTGCAGCAGCATCACCCAGTCACCCCGTCCATGATCTGGTGAAGCCTGGTGCTCCTGTCTGCTGCTGTGATGCTTTCCTTGGGAACAGCTGCCATTAGATGTAGAGGTACAAGGTTAATCCTTGAATGACACAGACAGCTCAGTCCTCTAGAAGCTAAAACTGTAGTTTAGAAAACACAACCAAAACCAGAAGGAGTTTTCCCCCATTCTTCTGCTGTAGGGATAGCCAAGTGTGTCCCCTCCATAGTCACAGTAACCTCTAGTGTTACTGTTCAGCATTTTATAGTACTTTGTTGACTCTGCTACCCAGGCTACTCTTGATCATTGAGTGCCTCCACGAATCAATTAATTTGGCACATTCTCACTTCCACTGTGATCTCTGCACTCTCCAGCTCAACAGCAGTGAGCAAATGCAGAGGGCGAACCCTCCAAGTAGTCCTGGAAAGTGTAACCTTGAAAATGCTTCTCTTGAACCTAAGCCACCTTCATACTGTCCTGTCAGAGGAGCCTCTGAAGCTGCACTGACCAGCGTCACAGGGAAATGCCATCCCTCATATGGACACAAACCAATCCTGTTTTCTTCACCCTGCTCCAGTTTTGGAGCCCAAATGTGCTCACACACCATCAGCCCCTGTGAATGTGAACTAAACAGAAGGCTTTGCAGTGGCTTTTGTTGTTTTAATTGCAGTTTGTTCATAATTCAAACATCCAAATGTTTCATCTGCAGCAAGAGTGTGGGGGAAGATTCCCTCCTGTACAGTAATTGAGTTTTTTTCTTCAAGGTACCAGAGTGGATGCCATAGGATTTGTGTTGCAGCCATCTTGTTCATAGAAAGCTTTCTTTTTTTGCTGAAACAAGTCTCTCTTACCTGTTATTTTTTTCTTTTTGTTTCAGTGTGACAGCGACAGTGATCAAGAAGAAAAGGTAAGAAATGAAATCATTATGGGAGCAAAAACAGTGGGTTTGATTTTTTTGGATTCACTTGTTCCTCTCCTTCTGTTATTTATTCAATTGGATTGATCTGCGTCGTCTCCACACAAAGAAAAGACTTTGTTTCCTTTAATTTAATTTTGGAATACACCTCCTAGGAAAGAGAATTCTAATGAATATTTTGCAGGCTACACAATTCATCTTCAAGCATATTGATGCCAGGGTTTGTGTGGCTTGTTTATGAACACCAGCCTCACTACAAACACGGTCTGCGGCTGCACGTTCCCTTGGGAAGTTCCAGCAGCAGCTGAATATGTTTGTAACCCTCACATTTGCACTTTTCAGCAGTTACTTAACCACTGTTATTGCCTGTTTTGCTTCTCTGCAGTCAAGGGTGGCAGGGGTCTTCAAACTCAAATGGAAGTGTTAGGGTTGATACATGAATCTATTTTGTTAGGAACAGTGTTGGGAAACTGTACCTTAAGTGACACAACCTGCTGGTAATTATCTCTAACTTTGGGTCTGATTTTGTGAACACACTAACATCTGCTTTCCTTCTTTGGAAAAAAAATGAATTAATCATTGCAGAAAAACTGGTCTAATTTCTTCATATCCAGGTTGGATGTGGTGATTTTTATTTGTATGTTGAACCTTAAGGGATATTTTGATCATGTCATTGCTTTTGCCTCCTCTTTCACTGGATAAACTGGGGGATGGAAGCTGGGGGAGGTAACACCATGTCAGAAACATTCATGTAATAATGTTGAGGGGTTTAATGAGTGGTTCTGTGAACTGGCACCATGTCAGGAGGAGAGGTGACCATGCTGGTGCGTGGCTCACATACCAGAAAAGAACAAATTTTCTATAAAATCTACAAAGAAACAACAAATAGGAAGATCACCTTTTGTGAATTTAGTCAGTTTTCTACAGGATTTGTGCAGCAGGAAGCAGAGAAATTTCCAAACCATTCTTCATGTAGCAAAGCTTTGCCCTTTGGCTCTTCCAGTCATTTCCCAAGTAGAGATATTTTTCCTCGTGTTTCTTAATAATTTACTAACTATGTTAAAGAACCACTGTTTACTTTGAACTGCAGTGATTTCCCTTTCATAAGGGAACTAATCACTGGAGTTAATCAGTGTGACAACAGAAAGAGGAGGTTTTGTTGGGTTTTTGCACAGAATATTAACCTGCACTTTTGGATATGAATTTTTAATGCACTGCCATTACATTCCGTCCTGTAGAGTGATTATTCATTTTCAGGATCTTCCTTATGCAGTGGGAGATGATGAACTGAATTTCAGCTCCTGTGTTTATGGCACCCAGAACTAGAAGTGTAATTTCCTGCATTTCCAGAGCAGTTTTCTCTTGCAGCACTCCGTTGTAGAAAGGCAGAAGGGGACAGGGTTTTTTTGGGGGGGTGTGGTTTGCTGCTTCAGGATAATTTCCACAACACAAAAGAGACTCAAGATTGTGCTGCACACAGAGTATCCCAGTGCTTGTGCAGGAAGGATTTAAAATCCAGATGTGTGTTTCATCTCTGTGATCTCTATTTTGTCTTCCCCCACTAATGAAATTAGATTAAGTGCAGATCCAAACATCCCTAATAATGCAGTGCTTTTCAAATCCCAGTGCCAAGCCCGGCTTTGAGTTTTATAACTCAGGCCCAATTCTAGAAGCTGACAGCTAACTCTGGCATATTTATTCAGCCCGTGCTGGCAGCCGAGGCAAAGATCTGAGGGCCTTGTTCTGCTGTTAATTTGAATTCAGCATATGTAGCCTGTTATAAAATGCGAGACATCATCATTTGAGCAGGTCAAGCATATTCAGATGAAGACAAATGGTGCTTATTTGATTTTCTTAAAATCAGGAAATGAAAAAAGTGCTCTCTGGAGAAATCATGTTCTGCCTGACTTAGATGATAGACCAAGGCATGTACCCCAGATAAGAACAGGCGCTCGGCTGGCGGTTTTTATCTCTGAAGGACGGTGGGGACTGTCAGCTCGCTGACATGTGCATTATCCATGTCATTTTAAACAAAGTGACCTGTAGAAAAGTGCACTCTGCCGTGACATGATAATGGGCTGTTGGATGACAGGTAAAGTACACACTATAAAGGAGGCTGTGCGTTATTCCTTTGTTTAACTGACAAGTAGAAACTTCTTTTCTTCAGACAGGCAGGATCTTTTAGATCTCTTTCAATAGGGCCCAGAAGATTTTTTGAATTCCTGCTTTAAATAAAATACCGTTTTTAGGACCAAGAATTCCTATCGGCAAAATGCCCTGGGAGAAGAGAGGGTGCCCAACCTCTGTGCAAGAGGTTGATCATTTCACAAATAGTGCTCAGCATCCTCAGTTTTCATTAACAGCAGAAGGAGCTGAGGGCACTCTGCAGGATTAGAAGTTTGAAGATCCTTGACCCAAATGTCTTGTATCATGAGGAGGGTATTGGCCTTCTGCTGTGGAGCTGTTCTATAAGAGAATTGTCCAATTGCTCTTGGTTGGTCCTAGGACAGTATACTCAGGGTTGTGCAGTTATTCTCCTCCCACCAGAATCATCTTTGCACGCAATGTTTCTGGGAAGGGGAGATCTTTTCTGTAGGACTATCTTATGCAGATGTTGATACCTGGAAGTATACAGAGTATATTGTCTGTTGCTGCAGAGCAATTCTGCACTTGCTGTTTGAAAAGTGGAAAGGAGACAGTTTTGCTTCATTTAGGATTTTTGTGGGCAAACTTAGATTGATCTTTCAGTGTTGCTTGGAAGATCTATGAGAGGTTGGAGTAATGCAAGACAGGCTCATATTTCTACTAGAGTGAGTAAGACCTGCAATCTAGAAAGGCAGTCCAGTGCTTTGGAGTAAAAAATGGCAGAGGGGCATGGTGAAAGGTGTGTGACAGATGGAGGCAGCTGAAAGAGGAGTCAGTTCAAGCATGACTAGATGGACCACAGTGAAGGAGGAGAATGCAGGAAAGAGCAGGACCTGGGAAGCTGAGGAGCAGATGAGTGGTGACAGAGTAATGTCTCCTGGGTCGTTAGTATTATTTTTGCCCCGCTTGAATATGCATCTTTGTGGCTGTGTAAATCACTGTTGATACCTGATCTCTGTTAGGTGATGGCTGTGCCTCCAATCCATCTTCCCCAGCCTTTAATTGGGAGCCGACAGACAGTCACTTTCTGTCTGTGTCTGCCCTCAAATGAGACATTTCTCCAGAGATTTCTCTGGAAGAAGAAACAAGGATATTTAATTGAAAAATGATGCAGCCCCTGCTTAGCAGTACTGTAGCTAAGGCTGTGTCAGCATCTCAATTTTAAATGACATGTTTTGGGTGGATAATTTATCTATTTATATAGATTCATGCTCCTTCATTCCAATTTGGCACACAGTACTGGACTGGAGCAGTCAAAGGAGGCAGCTCTCTCTCCTGTTGCTAAAATCCTGAAGAGGCAGCAAGTTATGTCTGTGGAGGGAGAGTATATTTGGAAGACTTGCATCAGAATGTGAAGCACTAATTCTTAGAGATGTCATTTTCCATCCTGGGATCCTTTCAGCAAATGCCTCTGGGATTTCTTACTGAATCAGAAAAAAGTGCCAATCCCAGGGGAGCTCAGATTTTCTCCATTAAAAAGTCTGTCAGTCTTACTCTTTGAGCAGGTCTCCAGAGCTGATAATCTAAAATTAGGGCAAACTATTGCACAGCTGACAAATGTAAGTGCAACTGTATTATCTTCTGAGATCTAGATACACTCTTTACGATTTTACCCTTGGTAATTAATACAGCTTTAAAATCCTAAGTGCAAACACATAGTTTATCTTCTGAGAGTAAAAAGAACTTGTGTTTTGAAAGGTGCACTAGCAGCTGTGATAAGGAGGTCAAGTGCTAAAGATGAGGTAAGGGGTAAAGTCCTATTTTTTTTGCCATCTCTACCATTTCCTCTCGCCACTCTTTAATTAGATTGATTTTTAAATTAAGGCTCAATCTGAGGAACTTATGTGATTATTTTCTCACTTCTTAAGAAAATATTTCATTGATCAAGAGGGATTGCTTTGCAGTGTACACAGTGTGTTCGAGAGTCCTGCTTCTTGCCTGGGTTTTATCCAACTTTGGTAGGAGGTACAGCTTAAAAAAAAAAAGTGCTGCAATTGATGACTTAATTCTGTGTATATCTGAGTGGTACCCGATCAGTTCTCTCTCAGTGAGGCTCTTGAATCCCATTAAAATGTATTCTTCCAGGGCCCAGCAGCATATGGCTAATTACAGCTGCACTCCAAGCACTGCTGAGTGCCCCTACTGAAACTCAGCCCTACTGAGTGGACCTGATGATAGATGCAAAGGTAGAAAAGAGGTTGATCAAACTGGTGGCTTTGTTTCCAAAGTGTTGACATATGGTCGGAGGGGAAGAAGAATAAATCTTACCCCAGCTTGGCAGAGGATTGGGATGGGTGGGTGTTGTGCTTACTGAAGAAGCCAGTGCTGGTGGGAGAGCGTTGCTTGTGAGACTTCATTTTTTTTTTTTCACTTGGAAGAGAAAGACAATGTGCCATTGAAAGCACCATGAGAGCCAAAGAAAGGTGTTTGTTGCATCAGATTTTTTTTTACTGATAAGGCAAATACATTTGATTTCATATAAACAAGCTAGAACCAAAGGGTATGGCATAGAAAAGAAGTCACTGGTGTGCTCAGGCACAAGGAATGGTTATTTGTGTGTATCTATACACACACAGAAGCATTCACACCTGCACCCTGTGCATGTTTCTACACTGGTTTTGGACAATTATTTTGTGTGTTGCCTTTGGAGAGTGTTTGGGATTAGTGTTTTGGCAGATGTGAATCACTCACTTGCGTGTGTACACTGCATTTCAGTGTTTGGCAGTTCAACATCTATACATACAAGTGTTTCTAGATGTGTGTGCTTTGTGATTTCTAGAGGAAAACTTCAAAATGCAAAGTGAGCCATGTACAGCCTAGTAAGTCTCTGAGGAATTAGTGGGTAACCCCAGATTGTGTGGGACAGAAAAGGTTCCTCCGTGGAGCTGCGAGGTGCTGAGGCTCAGGAGGTGGGGACTGGTGGCAGTACTGGGCTGGATTTGTGTGTGGGAGCTCCAGGAGGAGGTTGTGGTGGGAAACTTCTCCCCCCAGCCTGGACCTCCATGGGTTTGTTGGCAGGTTACAGCTGGTAGAAAAAGGCTGAGGAGCTTCTGGGCCCATTCATCCCTCTTGCCCTGAGCAGGGGCACACTGTGCTCCTGGAAAGGATTAATTATGGGAATAAGAAGGTGTTGAATCCTTAAAAAAAAACAAGAGTCCTAGGATGATGAGTACCAGTGTGTTTAGCAAACAAGGCTCTGTGGGGAAATGGTGGCTGAGAACATAATTTTTCAGCAATTACTTTAGGTCATGGGATACTAATATCTTACTGTTTGCTATCTATTTATTTTGGCTAAGGATAGGATTAGAGAAATAGTTTCTCAGTATTACTCCTCAAACTGTTCCTGCAGAGCCAGGATGTTTCCCATCAGTGCGATTTATACTGCATATTTGTACAGGTGCTGTCTTTTTAACTGTGGAAAATGCAGCACCTTAGACTTGCCCCGGGGGTGAAAGATCACCCAGACTTTCTATGCCAGCAATGCTCAGGTAATCATGAAGTATTTCTTACTGTTTAAGGCCCATTAGGAGGAGGGATAAGGATCCTTTTTATTCATTTGATGTGCCACACGGAGGGTCCCCACAGCTAGAGTGGTAATAAAATCAGAGCCAAGCGTGTTCATAGCAGAAGCTGATGGGTTTGCCACTAAGGGGAGCACACACGTTGTTGTCAGAGTGGGTACCTGCTCCCCAGCCTGGCAGTGCCTGGCACACTCAGCCCCTGCTCTGCTGTCCTTTGTCATCCCTGTCACTCGGCAGCGGTGTCATTGGTAACTCCCACTTCTCTCTCCCCCTTCCCTGCCCAGCTCCCCTTTCCTTTTTTTTTTTTTTTTTTTTCTTGGTACCCATTTCGTGTAGAAAATTTGTATTTACTTTGGGAGTGTAATTTGTTCCTCATGGATAATGTGACCCTTAGCGGAGCTGGATCATGGGTTAGTTGAAGTGATATTTTCCACTAATGGTAGTCGTACATCATTGCTGTCAGCTCGGGTTAGGAGGCAAGCACATTACAGCTCCATTTTACCTCTGCAGGCATCTGGGATTATTTGCCATAACTGAGTATGACATGACCACACTACAGAGTGCATTAAAATTTTACTAGCTTCTCAGGCAAGTTCCTTGGCTCCAGCCTGCCTTCAGGCAGGCGTAATGATGGATACCTCCAAGGTCCTGACTTCCTGCACCAAGGATACTCAATGTCAATGGCCCAAACAGGTTTTGCTCTCCCCAGGGCTTTAGACCATCTTCTGGCAGTTGAGTAAACAATCCAGAATGGAAACAGAGGGAGGTTGGCACAGATGCCCCCCCCCCGACGCTCCTCCCGTGGCATGTGTGAGTTCTGACACCATCACATCAGTGTCTTAAAATACCACTCAACCATCACGTTTTAAAGAGGATCATTTGCAAGCTGCCTGGTGTGGATAAAAATAAAATACTTGTTTGAAAATGAGAATTAATAGCAAAAATATCCACTATTGTGGAATTACACATTTAATGTGTGCATGGACCAGGCGTGGCCCATGGTGCAGAACACTACAGAATGTGCTACTGCTTGTGGTTCCAGGGTCATGTTGCACTCTATTTATCCTTTTTGCATAAATGCAGTGTGCAGAGTCCTGTGAAGCAGTTCATGTGCATATTCACAATTCCAAAATATCATTATTTTTGTATCATCCATTACTGTTCTTGTGGAGGATTGTGGAGGATCAGCTATAGCAGATGTACAGTATATTATTTTGCAGCGTGTGTTTTTATGTATACATGTGCATACCATGAAAATAATACACATTATTTTCACTGAGCATGTCTTTATGTAGATGTACATTATTTACAACATATCTGTTTATATATATTGACATTCAAAATTAGAGGTATAGCTATACAGAGAAATGTGTGTCAAGGAAACTTAGGGGAGAGATTAAATTGAATACAGTAGTAGATTTAAATGCTTCTTGAAAAAGCATAATATATACCCCGAGATAATTTTATTGCAGCCTCCTAGTGGTTTTATAAATATCTACAATACACGTGTGTGCTGCCCACAAGCTCTCCTCCCACAGCAGCACTAATATCTATAATAGTTTCAGGCAAAAGGTACATAATTATATTGAGTATTTCTGTAAGGTAAGTAGGTGTTGGGTGTTTGAAATCCTAGAAGTTGTTCTCTTCTGTTTTCATTTTTATTTAGTGTGAATTAGCGGATGGAGAAAGAATGAGAAAAGGCTTGGATTCATTTATTTAGCTTTTTTTATTTTGCCATTTCAAGTGTTTAATTGCATTTTTAGTTGACAGGTAAGTGGTAGGTCTTGTCACCTCATGCTTCTCAGCCAAAGATTTTCTGGGTTCCAAGTACCCCAAACACCCCTCTCTCCATCTTTCCTCACACCATGGGAGGTGCCCTCTGCTTTTCTTGTTCTTTCCTCTAGGCCAGAGTTTTGGGACATGATACTGACTTAGACAACTTGGTATTTTGTTTTGGTTATCATACATTCCTGGCAATAAATCTTCCTATCTTTATTGCAAAACTTAGAGCCAAACTTTACTAGGCCCAAGAGTTTTATCTTCGTATAGATTGTAGGATTTGATTCTCTGCAGGGGAGGAGAGAGGAAGAAGAGATTAAAGATTAAAGCTGATGATGTGCTCAGTGCTATACAAGAAACAGAAGAGACAGCTTCAGACATCTCTAAGGATAACATGCAAATTCCTAAAGCCTTCCCAGCAGCTTAGATCACAATAAGAAACACATTTCAAATAGGAGATAGTTTTGCTTGTTCCCATTTTACTGTTTCAGCTGTTGTTTGAGGGGTTTTGTATGTGGCAAATCTTTTATCACAGTAGTTCTGTGAAGGCTGTTAGAGAACGGGCAGTGCCAGGTGAGATTTCATTTTCAGGGTGCCACTGATGCAGAATCATCACACACAATCCCAGTGTGAGGCTCTGAGCTCGTGTGTAATGAGAGCTGTAGTAGTGAAGAAATGAGTGTGTGTGAGTGTGCACACAATGATGTGCCCACGTGTGCTCTCCCCATCTCTGAAATCCAGCCTTGGCACAAATGTCATCCTGGGCAAGGTGGAGTTTAAACTTAATTCAGAGGGTTTCAGCTGAGATGCTTTCTTCAAAGTCTTGTACTTGGCATAAGTGCTTGTAAACCTTCCCCAGAGGAGCACAGTGAGCTGTCCTGAGGGGAAGGTGTCTCGTGATCAATCCATCTGTACACAGCTCTGTGTTGAGGAGCTATATGCTCTGTATGTGTGTTTGGGAGTGGGTATTAATGAGCACCCACGTGTGCTGTGTTTATGGAGACAGACAGAAATTCCATCTGTGGATCTTGGACTTTGGCCATGGCCAAACATATCTAGATTATACCAAGTGTTTCTTTAAGGACTATATGTTACTCTGCTATTCGAGTATAATATTCATATACGCTTTCTGCTATTGGATAACATCTGTTTTTCATAACAAATCAGCTTTTACAATCATGTCCGAGGCATGTTCCCCATTCCTGAAGGGCTGTTCTCACATTTCCTTGAGGAGAAAAAAAAAAAAGTCATGGGCTTGAGAACTGAGAAGGTGAGACATTGCTTTGGAGAGAAGAAAAAATATATATATTGAAGTTATGGAATTGATTTCATGTTTTTAAGAGACTTGGAGGCCACGACACATTGTACCCATCTCAGGTTTCTCCTAAACATGTCCAAGGAGAGGCTGCAGACAAGGAGAGGAGGTGAAATGCTGAGGAGGGTTTGGTGAGTTGGGTTCCATGTGGCTCTCCATCTGGCTCAGCACTAATAAGGGTGTTGTGGACTTGGAAGTGGTAAAGTTCAGCTACTGTGTATCTTGGATTCCAGCAATTCCCTAACCCTGGGTAGAAGTGAAGAAACTCACCACATGGTTTGAATTAGGGCTGGATACAGGTCCCTAGCAGAGTACAGCTCTTTCTGGACTTCCATCTTCCCGTTGATCCAGTGAAGGTTTTGTGTAACCCCCTCCCCCCTCTTCCCTCACAGTGCCTCCAGCCAAGATAACACCTTCTCTGGAAGCCTCTCTGACACCCACAAATGACCCCCTGCTTCAGCCAGACCAGGCTTCAGTGCAAGACCTCAGGTTATCCACTTCCCAAAGAGATGTTTTGAGAGTCAAGGAGTTGTAGTGTTAAGAAAAGGAGATGTGCAAACAGTGAGTGTTATAAACAGCAACTGAGTGCCCTGCCTTAGCTGGTGTGGTGGTGGGTAACTCCAGGAGTGTGCTCTGAGCACCTCTGAAGGACATGAAAATAGGAAAAGATGGAAAACATGTTTAACTTGTGTCTGGCTGGGTTCTCCCAGGCTCTCAGTGTACACACACCATGAGCCTGACTGCTCATCTTCACACTGGGAGCTGCTGGTGAGAGCAGCATCATGTGGAAGCAGTGGCTCAAGGCAAACCTGATGTGCTTTGCTTTGAAACTGAGAGTCAAATTGTGTGCAGTGGGTTTTGCAAACCTTCCTCTGAACTCCAGTGAAGGTCCAGATTCACTTCCAGGAGTTACAAAGGTGTCTGCTTTGTCATTTTCACCTGGTAGGAAGCACCAGGTGACCTTTGTTTCTTTAAAAATTGCTTGGGCTTTGTAATTCATGCCAGTATCTCCTCTTAAAATGCCCCACTAAATTTCTGATCTTAGCAGGCTGTCTCAACATCACATTTAAGCTGACTCTGGACAGCCAGACAATATTAAACAAGGTTGTTCATTCATAACAAAAGCATCCTAATTGAGTTACATTATTACATTAACTGTAGCAATCAGATTGAACCAAATCACTGAGTGATAATGTCATTTTCCAGGGTATCATTTGTAGAAATCAGTTGTGCTGGAAGGAGGCAATAACTTACTTAATCCTGTAGAGTTTATGGTGACTTATGTGTCATATCAAATTCCTTACTTCCAGAGAAAACCAAGCAGTTAATGCATGGCTGAGGATGGGCACCAAGTGATGAATTTAGAGAGGAACATGTAGCAGATCCCAGACAAACTGAAGGGTGAGGGGTAGTCTGTAACAGTCTTGGCTAAAGGGGCTGTTCTAGGAATGGGTAAGACATGCAGCATTTTCTAGTTGTTAGCCTCTGGCAGCACGTTGGTGGTACCCTTTGGTTTAGGGGGTTGATAGATGGCTGCTTTATTCCTTCTGAGCTGCCCACTGGGAACAAATCCTCAGCCAGAGGCAGGGAAGGAGAATAAAGAAGTTAATTTTGGACTGTAGGTGCCAATTGTTTACCTGTAACCTCATTTAGAAAACTTGGTTTCTGTTGGCATTTCCAATTTGGTGGTGGATTCTTGTTCCTGCCTTTACAGTTTTTTGTCTTTGTGTTGGTTTGCAGAATCTGGGTGACTTCAGGGGGAGGAGAGGAGTTGAACCTGCTGCTTTACAGCAGAGGGATGAGATTTGGGACAGGACAGGGAGTCAGCCTCAGCTAGGGAGGCAAAATCCCTTTTGCCTGTGGTTGGAGTAGCAGCACTGGGAGCCCTTCAGCCTCCTCAAATGCATTTCTGCCCTCTGCCCTGTGCCCTGCTTTGTTGCTGGAATGCAACCACATCCTTGGCTGTGTAACGATCTGGCTGCAGCCACAAGGGTGTTACATCAGCTCAGACTTGTGCCCTGCTGAGGCCACCCTGCTTTTAAGTTCACCTATTCACAGGAACTAAGAGGCTTGGCTAATTTTCTGTCAAACACTCACAGTTCCTCCACTTGAAGGAGCTGAAGAGGTGGAAACATTTTCCACCACTGCCTGAATGGAACCACTTCTCTCTGCTGTGTTCCTGGGTGCCTCTGATGGATGTTGTCAGTGCACTGTGGAAAAGCAGGCAGGCTGCAGGCTGAATAAGAGCAGTTTTAGAGGGCATTGCAAGGATGTTAAGTCAAGGCTGTTGTTTTCAATGTGGTAGAAATCCACAGTATCTTGTACTCCCAGGAAAATACAAACACTCTGGAAGATCAGTGTTTGTCCTTGTCATGTGTCATCCAGGATGCAGTGAAAGAGAAGCTCCATCATGACTTCCATACAGTCACTCCAGTGCTTTTGTTTCTCTTTCCTGGCCCAAGAATAACAGCAGCTCTGAACTTACCTCATGGTCTTTGTTTAGGGCTCCATTTCAGTATAAGCATAAGGTTCAAGATGGAAGAGGCTCTGCAACTGAAGCCTGAAATCCAAGTGGTGTTTTATTACCTTTGTACTGTTGATTCTGTACAGCAACCCTCAGAAACCCCTTCCAAGTTGGAGTCTTATTGGCCCAGGCACAGTAAAGACAGGGAGAAATTATCTTCATTTTTCATAACTATCCTAATATTTTTATATAAATAAGAGACCCTGTGAATCGGAGGGAAAATCAAATACAAAGAAAGGAAATAAATTATGTCAGTAGCAGATCTAGGAAGCAGATCTCCCAGATCCCATGCCTTGCATTCAAAATTTTGGGGTCTTGGGGAGTTTTCTTAATTTAGTGGCTCCTACTTCTGATTTGTGCATTGCTTATGAACTGGGAGACCTTGGAGCAGCCCACGGGTTGTTAGGGGATCATTGCTGTGTAAGGAACGTGGGGTTCCCCAGAGCATTTTGAAGAGCAGTAGTAGTCCAGTGTTGCAGAGATTTTTTAGCATCCTCTGGTGTCACTGGCTGTCATCTCCAGCAAGTGTTCTCTGAAGCTGAGGAATACACTGTGGGAACTGTCAGGTTTGCTGCTGAAAGCATCCCCTAGGGCTGCTCAGATGGCAGTGCAGTGCTCCTTGTTCTGCACATGCATCTGACAGGTCTCAGGAAGATTAGTGCCATTTAGGATTTACACCATTAAAATCCATAGTGCTGTTTCACAGCAGCTGGGGTGAGGGATGCCTGAATCTGCACTTCTTGGACACATCCTGGAATGTGATTTCCATGGCTCTTGGGAGAGGACCACTTCTGCACTCTGCAGCTCTGGGTTTTTAGATGGTGTGGCAACTGTGACACCAAGTTTCTGTGCACAATGTATATGTACAGTAACAAAATACCTAAATTAATTATTGTCTTTAAGTAATTTAATACTTGTTTTTGTTAATGGAAACCTGGCTAAAGAGCTTTCAGCTGCTTTGGCAAATCATTACAAACTCCCTGCTACTTCTGTGCTATCATTAATCAGAATGGCTGCTAATGCAGATGCCATGTGTAATTTAGTATACATTTTACTGTAATTTGCCATTAATTAGTGTCCACTTATTCTAAAGTGCCTAAAGGACACCAAGCACCCTGATTTCAAAAATCAGTTGGCAGTAGGAGGGACTCTACCTGCAGGTGCTGGGGAAAATGGTGAGAGCTGGTAAAACAGCTTGGACATCTCTGAGATGGCAGCAGAAGCTCAGGAAAAGAACTGGCCAAGAAGGGAGAGAATCTCCTTTCTAGATTTGGAGCTGCTGATTGTGGCTGGTTCAGGCTCTACTGTGGGGTGGATTGCAGTGAAGATGATGCTTTGATCTTCTGGGACTGGTAGGAAGAGTGTTTCTTGACTCCATGAAAAGCAGGCTGAGGAGGTTTAACTGGGCAGTTTCCATGCTTTTTTTTTTTTTCATTAGAAATGAGGGTTTAAAATTGAAAATGCTCTTTTTCACAGGGAAATGGCATGTTTTTCTGGCAGTTCATTTTTATTCATAAGAATATTTTCTGTATATAAACTCACTCACTAAGGTTTAGTCAGAAGTTCCCATAACCAAATTGCTCAATATATAATCTGGTTACCACAGCATTTGCCATACCAGGTAAATACATTAAAGAAAAATACATAGAAAATTCAATAGATGAACAAGAACCAAGTCAGACTTTAGTAGTGTGTTAAGTATCTTTTCTGAGGAAGGACCAAATCCTAGAACCCAAGCACCCTCTATGTAACATCCATTTGAAAATGAAGCTTTTCTGTTCCAAACACGAAGCTATGGGAAGCAGAGAGAATAACAAGCTGGAGCTGGAAGTGGACAACAGTAAACGCTTCAATTCACATTGAAATGATTTCTCCTGCCTGGTATAATTTAACCTGCCCACACTGCTAAACTTCTATATTACACATTTCTGTCAGAATGTCAGGAGAAATGATAAGCCTTCTCGAAGCTGCAACCTCTATTACATCCAGAGAGTTTTCCAGACAGGGTTTTCTTGTACTTTTTAAAGACTTTTAGCTTGGTCTCTCAAGTATAAAGGATACCCTACTTCATGACCCCAGCCTCTTGTTAGTTGATAGATGAAATCTTTTCTTAAGCTGAGTCCCTTGTCTATTATGTTTTCAGAATTCAAGGTTTCTCTCTAAGCTTCCTGGCTTACTGCCAGAAGTACACAGCTTTGTTACCCCAAGAAATTGCCTTTTTATTAACAGGAAGGGGATCTCTGAAATGGCAAATGTGCTGATCTGCTTCCAGGTGAGGAAAGCCAGTTTTATGGGTGTGATCTCATGCTTTTGTCACGGCCAATAACTACAGAAAGAGCAGCAAGACGTGGCTCTGTGGCATGGTTGTTGGGGCTTTTTGTTTCTCTGCTTTTTAATTTGGAAATCTGGGATACAAGCTGTAGTCATTCTTGTGTTTTAAATGTTCTTTTAGTCTCAAATGTCTGTTACTGCTTCTAAACTGTAGGCAACATACCCAGGAAAAATGCACATCAAAGTAAATGGGGATTTTGCTTCAATGTCATCTGAAGAATTTGAGTGTAATGTAAAAGAAAGAGAACTCATTTCCCAAGGACACCTCTCCTAAATTCTGTTCTGGAATACTTAAGCAGAGATTGTTGTATCAAATGGCTGTGGTAGAAGGAATATTGTCCTTACCAGGAAGGTTGGAATGTGGCCATAGCAATGGCATAACTGGCCAGGCAGGTTGTGGACCATCAGTAATTTCCCTGTGTCACATCAGATAGTTTTACCTCTGGCATCTAAGTGAAGTAAATCAATGAAATGAGGCTTCCTAGAGATTCTCATTTAAGAACTTCAGTGCTTTTTCATGCAACTACTTACTCAGGACTTAGCTGCAGAAAAAGATTCCAGGCCACAGCTAATCAGACAAGTGATTTCATTTAACTGAAATATCAAGAACTAGTTAAGAATAGATTATTTTAGTAGGAGGCATTCATGCTTATCTGTAGATACTGTTAAAGCTATTTTTTTTTCTTTTAGATGATGACCAACTACTGCAGTTTTCTAGATTTCATTAAATGTGGTGAATAATTGGGGGGCAGTAATTGAATTCAGTACTAGTTGTAGTGACAGAGACTTTATTTCACCTTCATGCAGAAATATCTGTGCAGTAAAACTGCTAAGCCCATTTTCACAAGTGCAGAAATACTAATTCAGTTTTGTAAGGGATCTAAAGGGAAAAAGGCCCTAGTAATATGCTAAGCAATAAGCCACCATAAGTTTATTTAACTGATTGCTGCCTACAGGACTTGGATACATTTCTGAGGACACAAAAACCAATGAAACAGTGAAGCTGGAAAAACACAATTCAGGGGAAAGAACATTTTGAAGAGCTCTTTAGTTATCAAGTTTAATTTCTAGTGTGTTATTTCCCCCCATTCCTGCCTTTGAACAATAGAAATATTTGCAAAAGCCCAATGAGAGATCCCCATGGAAGATACTCCTTCCCCCACCGTGTACTTCTCATAGCCACAGGAAGAACCATCACATTCCCTCCTTTCTTTTGCTAATATTGACCTTGTAAGGGGCTGGATTTTCACTTGTTATAAATCAGTCTAACACTGATTACTACTGAGCTTTTCCTGATTTGCATCTGCTGAGGCTCTAGCCCCAGTGCTATCCTCTGAGCATGAAATGAAGACAGAAGTTAGTACTAAATGAAGCTGACCCTGTCCTTTAATTTGCAGTCAGTAGAGGAGCTCCTGAAACAAGAACTGCCAGGGCTGTATCTCTGTGTCCCTCACACAGTGATAGTTCAGGTGGTAGTGCCAGACTTTGTGGCTAGGGGCCAATTGAAAACCCAGGCATGTTTGCTCTAACCCCTTTGTTATCTCTGGGATAAAAAACCGTCTGGGTGCCCTTGCTCAGGTGTCACGCTGGTTAACAGGGAAGAGTCTGTGATGGGCAGGAGATGTGAAACCCTGCAATCCATCTCAGGAATTGCACTTCTCCCTGACAGGCTAAATGTCTCCTGATCTCCTAACAAATCCAGTATCTTGCCTGTCTTGCAGATTTTAAGGTGAGCATTTGTTGTCTAAAAGTCAAGGCACAGGAAGCAGCTGGAGTGGGAAACTGTGGCCAGCCCGTGCTGTGGGCAAGTAACCTGCAGGTAGCTCTGTGTGTGGCTGTTCTGATCTTCAGGAGCCAGTCAGACCTCATCTGGAGCCCTCTAAGAAAGATGGGGTTTGTTACTGGGGGGTGAAGCCTTTCTCAGGAGTGCAGAAATCCTTAATGCTGAGGGATCTCTGTGGCTTTTCAGCTCAGTGCTCTGATTGTGCAGACACGCAGGGAGAAGCGATTGGGAGGATTTGTCACCTGGTTGCATTTGAACAATTGCTTTTCCCTCTTGGTCAGATACAGGACGGAACAGGAATCACCTAAATGTGGATGGATTGCAGTAATGCACATGACAGTTTGTTATTGGTTTCCATTACCTGTGCTGCTCATTTTCCAAGCTGAAAGGGCAGCTCATCCCATATATTTTTGCTCCATAAACCAAAGACAGGGATAAGCCAGTGCATATGAAAAGATGTGTATTCTCCATGCACTGGTTTGAATGGCAATTTCCCATTTTCTCTGAGCTCTCTGTCTCAGGTTTGCTGGTAGTCCCTCAGCAGCACAGATCACTGGAAGCCTGCAGGTGCTGAGTGGACACACGTGGTGCAGGGACAGGGCTTTCAGGCACAGCTCTGCTGATGAATCCACAGAGCATCATAAGGGCTCAGGACAGCCAACCCTCCTCTGAGGAGTCTTTGCACACTCCCATTTCAGCTCTTTGCAAACCCTTTCTGCCAGTGTTGAGTCTTTTGCACCATTTGTAGATGTTTCATTAGCTCTTATTGCTGTGTTGATGTATGTATTCTGGATCTGAGCAGCTCACAGGCAGTACTGGGGGTATTCCCTGCAGTGTATGGCACTGTTCTTCCCCTGTGCAGAGACTGAATGGGATCTCCCTTCTGCAGCAGTGCACATCATTGGTGGGGGGTTGAACAGAACATTTGGGAAAGGTTTTCAGATGTGCAAGAAAGTAGACAAGGTCCCAGGGAAGAAGTGGGCCAGATGTCTTCTGTTGTCTGGGAAAAGTTACTCTCTTTCTCCTTTTCTCTCTCTCTTGTTTTTCTCTCTTCCCTTTTCTCCCTCTCTTCTTTCACCCCTTCCCCCTTAATGGATTTTCTAGCTGTTTCTTTGAATAAAAAAATGAATGATGGGAAAAGCTTGTAGCTGGTCCCCAGGGTAGAGTAGTGGCTAAGGATGAAAGAATGATTTGAACAAACAGTCTCAGGAGGATAAATGAAGTGCTATAAGTATGACTTTGGTAAGTGATGGGAAAATATATATAACTGAAAATATTTGCCTAGTTAAGCAACTTCTATAATAAAACTTAAGCCACAGTGTTAGCAGCTTGGAATAGACTATCAAACCCAGCCAGCCAATCTAGGAGACTTTTCTAAACAGAGCATATGTAGATGTCCAGATCCTAAGGATGAGAGCTGTAGATGGCATTTGGATGCCTAGAGATGTAAATAGGCTTCTTACTGGATTTTCAGAAGGATGTAAGCAAGTGAGGCAGCCAGCTTGGTTTGATTTCAATAGGAGTTGCATACCTAACTGCTTTTTATGCCTCCTCCTCTCTGCTGGGATTTACCTTCTCTAGCACAAGACACTTTGAAAAGAATACTTGGAACCAGAAATTCATTTGCTTGTAGAAAATGTGCCCCTGAGTTCTAATAGCTGTGCTGACAAAATGTAACCTGCTTCCATTTCTCTGATCCGGGTCGTCTGTAGCTGCTTGAAATCATGGCCAAGCACCAGCCCTGCCTGCCAGCCCTGCCTGCCAGCCTGCCATCCCTGCTCCAGCCTCTGAAAAGCCATCCATAAAGCTCAACCAGCAAAGGCTGGGCTGACTTATGTTTAGGAGCATTAAATAAGGGCCTCCTTTGGTTTTCCTAGGCTAGCACATGCTCTTCTTCCCAATGCATTGCTATAGAAAACTTACAATATAAAGGATGAGAATGGGAGGTATTAGTGTGGCTGCTGGACACACAGCTCTGTTACACACTCTGGGTGGATTCTGCCTGCTCTTTATTCCAGTGACCTTGCTGTCATGTTCTGAGGACCTTATCAGAGCCCTTTGCCAAGCTGCAATAAACAACCACCACACTCCAAACCCTGATGACTGATAAACTTGGAAGTGGTAGTTAATTGGTGAGAACAACCCTCTGGAGCCAGGGGCAGGCTCCTCTGCAGCACCTTGCCAGCAAACTCTGGGCACATGGTGAGCTCCTCTCCACTGCCCCCACTGTCTGCTTTCTTTTGTTCCTCTGCTGAAGTAATTAATCTCATTCTGCTGAGATGAATTTTTTCTATTAAAAGGAAAAAAAAACCAAAACCAAACACCAACCTTCAGTCAAAACATGTGGGGGAGAGGAGTCCTTCTCACAGTTTGTTAATTGGTTCTTTCACCTGACAGTAGTTTGTGTCAATTAACTTGATACTTGGTGAAAGTGAAATTAATCCACCTGGGTCAAAAGCAGCTATTAATTTTTAATCAAAACAAAATGCTCACTCAACAGATTTGTAGCTCCACTTAGAATAAACAAGATATGCATGAGGTGGAATGTGCTACCAGGCTCCACTCCATGGAGATGCTCCTGGGGATAATTCCTTTCTCTCCTGCAAAGGGCAGAGGTGAGGAAAGTCAGCTGCTAATGACACTCTTCTTCCAAAGTGTCTGTCATCCCTGGAAATCCAAACCTTTCCCTCAGCAGATCTGGGTGCCCTGGGTGCAGCAGGGCTGTCACCACAACACCTGTGGAGGGGCTGAGCTCCAACAGCTGCCCTGTGGCTGTACACTGTGATACAACCATCCCCCTGCTGCCTTCTGTGGTGCACCTTGCCCGAGGTCCTTTCCAATCCCTAACATTTTTAGATTCTGAATTCTAGGCAAAAGAAGCTTGAGCTCTGTACAGAAAAGCCTACCTTAGAATCACTGAGGTGGTGGCTTAAAATGCCTTTTTTACTTTCCTTCTTCCTGTCTCTCCCTTCTCCCAAAAGCTTCTTTCTCTGTTAGACTCAAGGGGGCTCAACAGGAGGAACCCAGGTAGCTGTGCAGTGAGAATGTAGCAGCAGCTCTTGGACTGTGGCCCCAGAGGGACAGCAAAGTCACCTGCCACTTGCATTTGGAGGTGCTGATGGTTGTTCTCAAGCCAGGACAGCACGTGCCATTTCTTCTGGAGATGACAGATGGGAGACTAATGATAAACTGGGAATAAACTGTTCCTCAGAGTTTCCAGGAGGAGATTCTTGTAAGCACTCTGCAGCTGGTGCACTAGGGTAGGAGTTTTGAGTGTGATTTAAGCAAAATATTACCCACTGGTTGTCAAGATATCAAGCCTTGGAGGGGATTTTTTCCTCCCTTTCTTGTTTTCCCCCAAGTAGTATAATAGCTTGGGATTTTTAGACACTAATTGGATTTTTTTTAATTTTATTTTTACTATTACAAATATTATTTTCTGAGGTGAATGTCTCTGCATCCCTGAGTGCTGTGGGCAGTTTATACCTGTGCATCTTCTCAAGGACTCTTGCACTGATTTGGCCAAATGGATCAGAACAGTGCATCTGTCTGAGGCAGTGCCTGAATCAGTCCTTGGTGCAGTGGTGGTGTGATCTGGTGTGTGCCACTGCTCTTTCATGCGTTTCTCTTGCCAATTTTGCAATTAATTAATAACCTGTGTGCTGGAGTTCATAGGTATTTTTATGGCAAATACTCAAAGATACAAGATGGTTGCTGGTTCTTCCTTGTTTGGTCCACTTAGCTGCCAGGATTGCCTAGAGAATGTATGGCCAGGGTTATTGTTAGGATTTTAACAGGAAAAAATATATTCATCAGTGACAGGAAAAGGCAAGTGAGTGAAAAAGGAGTGCCAGACTCCTCTGACATATGCAAAGGGTATTAATAGACAACAGTGAGGCAAGGATATAGCTCAGAGCACAGAGGGGCTGTGTCTGTTTCACATTAGAAGTAATAGTAGTAAAACTAATAATAATAATAACAACTTTGTACAGGCAGACCAATTAGCTGGAACTTGCCAGTACCCTTGATGTTCTTGCAGAAGGTGCTGGAAAACCTGTAATAAGGATAAACTGCCTGGCCATAATTAACTACTAATTCAATAGAGGAGATTTTCAGCAGCAAAGGAACCATAAGACTCAAGCTTCATCTGAAGGGAAACTGCTGAGTGGTGGGATATCAGCACCAGTTAGAATCACAGCATCCTAGCAATGTCTGGGTTAAAGGGAGTTCACAGATTCCAGCCCAACCCCTGCTGAGAGCAGGGACATCTGCAGCTAGAGCAGGGTGCTCAGAGCCTCCTCAAGCTCCCCCTGGAATGTCTCCAGGGATGGGGCCTCCACCACCTCCCTGGGTGTGCAGATGTAGGCAGTGCCCGGCAGCAGAAGAATCACTAGCAATGGATATACAGAGTGAAGGACATCCCAAGTCACAATAAATGCCCATTTCTCCTGTTTCCAATATAAAACATGTCCTGAATGGAGATCTAGGGAAATAGAAAAGGCCAGAAAGTGTGTGACACTAGTCCCTAATATTGTTTCCAACGATTTTTCAGTAGAGATGGCAGACATGCATTTAGTGAATGTCCCTGGACAACCATGAGTTTCCCCAGCCTCTCCTTCAGCTCACGTTCCCTTCAGTGTTTCAGTTCCACCAGCTACAGCTGCCTTCTGAAGAACTGCTTCCCTACAGTTGTTTTGAACCTGACTAACTTGATTTCTCTCTCCTTTTATTTTGGACAGTTGTATATTTTATATTTATAGTGGACTATCAATGCTTGTCCAACCTCTCCCAGGTCCTCTCTTCTAAAAAACCCTCTATCTTAACTTCTTTTTTTGATATTTTTTTTTCCCAAGCCTAACACTGTCATCTTATTTCATTCTTTCATAGAAAGAAGCAATTCTATACCTTTGATAACCCTGGTTCTCCTTCTCCAAACCTTTTGCAGGTTTCCTGGATTGTTTCAAACGGAGGAAAGAGGGGCAAACCCAGAGAATTATACATTTGATGTTCCCTGCTGTATTCTTTATTCCTTTTTTTTTTTTTTAATAACTCTTGGGTTTGATTTGCTTTTTTAACAACTATTGAACTGACATTTTCATAGAGTCATTTATTATATCCCAAGGTTTTATTCCTGAGTGATGATGGCCAGTTCTGGGCCCATTATGTTGTAGGTGAGTGTAGGCCTGATGATTCCCATATGCATGGCTTGACCTTTAATTGTGCTGAATTTAATCTGCCATTTTCTTTTATTTATTTTCATCCAGTTTCCTAAGGGTCTTCTGCAATTCTCCATAGCCTGCCTTCATTTTTACTACCTTGAATAACTTCTTATCAGCAGTAAAACCTTGTTACTTCATTAATCACTTGCTGTTCCAGGTCACCTATGAATATCTCGAGCTACACAAGTCCCAGCACAGATCTGGGTGGCATTCACTAGTGATGACACTACAAGAAGAATTTTTTCCTGGCCTCTACTTCATCATTTAACCAAATAGTAAAATAAATGGAAGGACTTTATCCTGTATGTTCTAACTGCTCAGGTTCTTTGAAGCTTCTGGTGACAAATTGTGCCAGAAACCCTGTGGGAGTCCAGGTAGGATATGTGAGGCAGAATATCCTTACCCATGTGCTGAACTTTCAAATACCTCCAGTATGTTTGTGAGGCAGGATTTCCCTTCAAGAGTCCATGCTGGCTCTGAGGATGTGGTCAGGTTTATCCATGTGCTTATTATGATACATTATTATAT
>JANHGL010010695.1:0-14683 GCA_024611195.1 Ceyx melanurus | reverse complement strand
GGGAAAAGTTTTATATTATGGTATTTTAACATATAAAATAATCTAGTAGGAAAATAGGTTTTAAAAAAATTATTATTCATTATTACATTATTTATTTTTAGTATGATTTTAAGTCAGGCCTAACTTAACTCATGTTTCAGATTAATTATATTAGTTTTGATCATTTGGAGTGGTTATACAATAAGCTAATTAAGATGTATTTTCAATTGTAGGGAATATAAGAAATTCAGTAGTGACTTAAATTCTGAATAATTCCAATTTACTGCTATTGGTTTCAGTTTCATTAAAGTAAAAAAAAATTATTATGGTCAATTTTTCTGATCATATAGATCTAATAAAAAAATTCCATGAGTTGGTAACTGAATACCACATCAAATTATGAAAATATTTTTGACAGTTAACACCTATAAATTATTGATGATTTACACTATTATTCCTCTATTTTAGTATTAAATTGATTTGATCAGTGACATGTCTTTTGCCTTATACATGTAAGTGCTTGACTCAGAGATCATATACATTCTTACGTATCAAATTTTCCTGTTCAGAGAAACAAAAGACGAGTCTCCAAACAGAAATAATTTTTACAATACATTGTACAGAGAGGCAGCTTTTCAATTACTGTCTTCCAGATGACTCATTGAGTGAATTAATAACAACTGAGTGGAAACAGCAGCTCCTGAGTCCAACACTGATAATGAGACTTTGAAATACACTTGACATGAAATACACTGTGGCCACTTGAGAGCTAGATTTTTATAGTCATATATTTTTACACACATGAAAATAGTAATTTTCCTTCCTTACTTGAAAAGGAAAGGAGTTTTCTTTCCTTGATTTCAATGAAAAATTAGAATAACCTTTCTCAAAGACTTAGAGTAAGTTTACATATTTGTACAAAGTTGCTTAAATAACTTGATAGTGATTTGTTGATGAAATTCATTTACCACAAAGTATCATTTAATAACAAACTATTACTTCTATAAATTATGTCAAATGCAAACACCTCAATATTATTAATATTCTGCTTATAAATATTTTCTACATTACAACATTATTTGACATGTTGAGTTTCAATCAAATATTTGTTTTAAATAGATATAAAATATTTTTTTATCCTTCTTTTTTTGTGTAACAAAGTTAAGAGATCCTATAAATGAAACCAAAATGGAAAAAAACATCCTAAACCTACTTTAGAAATCTTCCCTATTTTCTGGAATATCTATATTTCATCATGATTCTTCTGTGATGTATAAAACTTAATAGACTAGAAAGTGGGCTGTGCCATCTGTTCCAGTTGTTATGAGGTCATTAGTCTTTACCTGAAAATTTAAGTGTATCTCTTAAACAGTTTCAGTGTTGACTGTGAATGTATCCTACACATTTATGGGAAAACTGAGTTTTGAACCAGTCTAACCAGTATGCCACCTTCTTTTAAAGACAGTAATATCAAAATTGTTATTATCCTGAAAGTAGTCAAGGAAATTATGAAGAAGGAAAAGTACTTGCATTAAATCAAATACACTGAGTGTAGATCATCTCCCATGTATTTCAAACACCCTTTGAACACTGATCTAGTGAGATGAGTTCCTCAGACTTTTCCTTGATGGTAAATCTCCAGGGGAAAAAACACTGCTCTACGGATACAGTGTTATTTTTCCTTACAGTTTGGAAAAAAAGTCAGCCATAAACAGAAAAGACACAGTACTTTGAGTTTTAATTAGGGGATGACTTTGAGGAAAGAGAGGTATTCTTTTGTGAAGTAGATGAATTACATGGAGGAAAAGGAGACGTTTCAAAAAACTTCTTAATACCTTATTTATAAAAAACACTGAACATCTATGAAAGGGAGAATTTGAATTCTTTTTAAGTTAGCTTCAAAAGGAATATCACAAATAAGCATTTTATTTTCTTAACTGAGAGGAAATTATATCTCTGAACTAGGAACTCTTCTTTGTGAATAATAGGTTAATATATTATTGGTAATCTTTTGTACTTCTAATAGGTCAATTCTCTGCCTCTGTGTCTCTCTGGTGAAGACATTTTAGCATATGAATTTCCTAAATTATCTTCTGCAGTTCTGGCAGTAAAGGCATGCCTTCCTCCTTTACTCACCGTAAGAATAAAGGCTATCACTCCCAGAACTCACCAGTCTCATGAATTGACACAAGTCTCACATGCTGGGACTGCAGTAAAGTTACAGCTCTGTAGGTGGTGTAGACTTTAGATTTAATGAAGTGTTAGGAATGTCATGACAGCTGCCCTATTTCCTTTAATTATTAGGATAAAAGGTTTAATTTACAGTATCAGATGGTGAAACACTTCCATCTACTTCTTATGACTCCATAATTTTATAAACTGCTAGAGCTGGTTAAATATCATCAACTGAAACATAATTCACTAAAAATTGGTCCAACCTCAATTATTCGATGTTTATGAAATGTTCTTTTAGGAAAGAAAAAAAGAAATTGTTGGTCTTCAGGTCAGCATAACATTAATCTGTATTCATAAAGATCTTTTTACTCATCTTCCCATGGGTCTGTGGTCTGCTACTCAGACCTCATTACCTATTATCCTTCTCAGACCCAAGTCTAGAAGTGTCAACTGAGTCCTGAAAGCACTTCAATCATGCAGGGTGGAATAGCCTGACCAAGCATTGAACTATACTTACAATGGGGCTTATTCTGAAATAATAAGCTGATTTCCACTGTATGATGTAGACATATTGAGGGAATCAAATCCCGAATAATAAGGACTAAAGGGCTGTTCCTTCTGTTGTTAATGGAAAAATCACTATTTAAAACACACAAGATAAACTTTCAATTGATTTGCCATAAACTACTACAAGAAGTGAAAATAGTTTGTTTTACTTGTGATAAACTTTGCTATTTGCTTTCCATAATTTAAAGCAACTCTTCAGAGTTACTGCAGATGCTTCTTTTATTTGTTGTCTCTTATATTATACACATTTTAGGATGCTAGATTTTCTTCATTATTTTTGCGTGCTTTAGTATTAGAGAGGACAGGGTAAAAACTTCCAGTGAGTAGGGAAATCAAAGCACAACACCTGATCATACCTGTGTAGGATCACACCATCTTTTATTTTAGAGGCAGAAACCATCCCCTCTCATATCCAGTATCTTTTCATACCAATGAGACAGTAGAGAGAGACTCACCAGTTTGAGAAGTCTGGACAAAGTGGTGATATTTCAAAACAAAACTTCCTTCTTTGAGATCAGTGGATGGTAAGTAATGTACTGTGAGTGACACCAAGATTTCGATTCCCTGTTGATCTGGGCTAAGGGTGCCTGTTGAGTCAGGAAAGACACTGATAAAGCAATACCAAGCCTTTGCCTTCTCACTGCACTCAACTTACTGTCTTATTTTGGGGGGCTTGCTTGTATTTTCTGTTAAACATAACACTGGAGCCTTAAACAGGTTCCTGACTTAGCTTTCTTTATGGGCAAATATAACCTCAAGGTCCATGCTGATGCCTTCAGTCTACTGGAATGTAGGATGTAGGATTAACATCACTGTCTTTGAGTCAGAGCTCCTGATGCTTTGGGACTTGAAAGGAAATTTCTCTGATGTTTGAAGGAAGTCAAAACACTCCCAGCTATAAAAACACCTAGAAAGCTTTGAAATGAACTTCAGACAGATGAACCTACAATGTATTTTAGGGTCCCCACTCGGAATTTGAGCTAAAAGGGCAAATCTAAAGGTAAGGTCACACAGAGAAGAGGGACAGTAAGACAATGAATATGGAATCAAATAAAGGATTTCAAGGAGATATAGAAAAAAGGAGCATAGACAGAAGTATGGTCTTTTTTAATATGAAGACAAACATATTTGGATTACGTTTACTCCTTACAGGTTTTGTCTTTTGGAACTCTTGTCAGCTAAGGGCCGTAAGGTTGGGATGTGAATTGGACATCAACTCAGAAGACAGGCCAGCCTTTTAGAACGTGACTTTGAATAAACACTCTTCTCAGATAGGCTTGGGTAGTTTTTCTTATGAAGAAAACAACCCTGATAAACAAATATCACATCATCATCACTTTGTTCATCTGCTTTATCATATTTTATAACATAATGCTTGGTTTTCATGAAGTGGGTCACCTGTAATTCTAGTGAACTCACAAAAACCCCTTGCCATTGCTGTATTTTTAGCAAAATATAATGAATAACTGATAGGATGAAATATAGTGTTACATAATTGGCAAATGGAGAACATTTTGCAGAAATCACTCAAACTATTTTGAATTTCATTTCTAGTCATGGTTTATTTAACACTAGCAGAGTGCTGAAAGAGTTTCACAAAAGATTGATGATCCTCTAAAGCAATTCCTAAGTGTAATATTATGTCCTAAAAAATTATGTCACTTTCTTTAAGGGTGCTGAGGAAGATATTACTATTCATCAATAAAAATTCAAGTTTTACCAACCATCTGTATTGCATAAATCAAGTAGAGGGCAAGGGTTTCCCTAGAAAACAATTATGGAGCAGAACGAGATGGCCCAAAAGGCATTTGCTGTACTGAAGTGTATTGGTAAATGCATTATGCTGTAGATACAATGAACATCAGAATACATTTTAAAGACACCATTTTCAATGATTGTGTACATGAAAAGTCGTGTTTCTTGGCCTTTGAGTCAGGACTTGTCTGCAAGGAAGAGGTGCACCTCTTTACTTTAAAGTGTATTTCAAGCCACCTTAAAGCTGGTGGGAAATACTTCTCAGCTCAATTAGGCCATTTTATTAAGTCAAACTAATTAGAAATCTTTCAGGTGAACTGAATAAAATAACTCCAAAATAATGTATGTGTGTGTTGCCCTATGCATATAAAGGAAACCATCACAATTATATAAAGGAAAGAATATTTAAGGAAAAGTTTTCTTTTTTTTTTTTTTTTTAATTTTAGAAAAGACTGTGGTTGAATTATTGTGATACTGTTAATTTCACATTTACCACCTTTCTGTGAATCTAGGCTACTGTAAAATCACTTTACATATTTTGAAGGTATTCAAGGAGATTAGGCAATGACTATGTCAACAGTCCAAAGTTGATTAAATTAAATGTATGCTGTGTTCAATTTCCTACATGAAAGATGCCAGTAACTCCATGTGAAAGTAAAATCACATCTAATATATGTAACATGGATAGATAAGCATGAACATATTACTATTACTATGTAAATAGAAGTTCTGCTTGCTGGTTCCTGGATTATTTCTGAGATTTCTTCAATAGCTCCACAAATGTGAGAAAAAGATACAATTGAGTGCATTAGAGCTGTTCACAAGAAGTGGAGTTAGATCTCTATTTGTTATTTAGGAAATACACCATTTTTTGTTTTATAAAGGAAAGACAGTAACTTTAAAATGAAAATGTTATATTGAAATTACTTTCAGAAATACTTACTTAAACACAAAAGAAAAACTGTTTAAAGTAAGGATTTATAACGTAAAAAAATTCTTAATCTTTTTAATACAGTGAAGAAGCAATAGCATGGGATTGTTATCTAAATTCTGTTGCAGTTTATATTTAAAAATGTACATTTCAAGTACAATATATTTTGTAAAGTCCAATGAATAGTTTGGGGTTACACTGTGCAGTAAACAAAACTTTGTTTACTTGAATTGATCAAGAGTACTGATATGATGTCTCTTAAGGGATTGTTAAAATACCATTAAATGAATTTAAATAGTATCTTACTGATGCTTATAATTATCTGCAGGATCAGTGTCAAGGGAATAGGGTGAAATTCTTTTCAGTGATGCCCAGTGACAGGACAAGAGACAACGGGCACAACTGAGAACACAGGAACTTCCACCTCAACATGAGGAGAAACTTCTTTACTGTGAGGGTGACAGAGCATTGGAACAGGTTGCCTAGGGAGGTTGTGCCATCTCCTTCTCTGGAGGGTGAAAACCTGCCTGGACACATTCCTGTGCAACCTGTTCAAGGTGAACTTGCTTTGGCAGGGGGTTGGAATCGATCTCCAGAGGTTCCTTCCAACCCCTCCCATTCTGTGATTCTGTGAAAGATTGATAAAAATGGTGAAAGATGATCTTCTCAGCCATCAGAAGCCCTTGGGACCTGCTCTACTTTGAGAAGCTGTGTCACTTCAAGACAGCATCATAAGTGACTGGAGACAAGTTGGGCTGTCTGACCATCACACTGACCCTGAGAGTTGTGCTAAGACGACCATATAATTTCTTAGGAATTTTGGAGCTATTCTTTTCATCACTAAGTAGCTGGGGTGCAACTAAACAGATTATAAGTAGCATTGTGGTATGTTTTAACAGTTCCCCTAAAATATGCCATTCCCTTTTGCTTTTTGTATAACAATATTTTTCAAGATGTTATGGCTGTACCTTTTCTTATCATAAGTGCTGTGACATGCCAATCTTTCTGCTAGATATCTACAAAAAAGCTTATAAATCTCATTTAATTTCCTGAAAACTGAAGACCACTCTACAGCCTGTTGAAGCTCTTTGTGATATAAAGCAATGTTTCTTCAGACAACATTGCAATGCTGATCACTCCTGGCAGTCTCTTTTAAAAAATCAGAGGGTAGCTCTTGTGAATAAAGCTCATTCTCAAGTGTTGTGCATTTAAAGTACAACAGTAATCAAAAGCATGTCTCCCTCAAACTGGTGCTTTGTTACTGATGCTAATGACCTCAAATTCCCTTGTGCAGTCTCAGTCTCAGCAATTTTGCCAAAAATAGAAAATGACCCAATTGTTTTAAATTCTCCTTTTAAGTTTTCATTGCTCTTTTTGTGTGGGCTTGGCTCATGGAAAAATGTAGAAAAACTTCTTTCAAGAATACAGGGTTTTGGTAAGAGCTAGTATAGGTATGGCAAGTCCTTGATGTGATAGCTTCTTAACTGTATACATGTATTTGGTGTATTAAAGTAGAGGAAGTTTGTAACTTTCTGAAATGATTGTGAAACAGTTTTAATGATGGTAAATGTCCTGATTGATGTACAATGGGGCAACACTGCTCAATGTCTGAGAAGTCCATGCTGACATTTCCAATTAAGTGGTACAATTATTTACTGGAAAATGACCTGAGCTTCAACACATTAATACTGAAATATTAATGACAGATATTTAAAAGTAAAAATCAAAACATAACTCTCAAAATCACGATGTATGATGAACCACACAGATCCATTTTCACAGGAAGATTTTTTTTTTTTCTATTTTGACATTTCTTACAAAACCTCAAAATGTTCTTATAAATGAATAAACAATATATTTCAACCCACATTTTTTATTGTAAACTTGTTAGATCAGCTTTTCTTACTAAGGATACCTCATGCCTACCATGAAAGGTCTGTGGTGTGAGCTTTCTTCAGGCAACAAATAATAGTCATCACTGAACAAGAGCTTCCTACCCAAAACCTGGAAAATTATTGTACATGAGAGGTGAAGTGACTTGTAAATACAGAGTGCTTTGTGATTTAGTAGTCTAATTCTGCAGCCCTCAACTAGGTTAGCAAAATCATTGATTCCTGTAGTGCCAGTGTGTTTTAGGAAGTTCTCAAAATAAAAAATCCAGGAATTATGTGGTGATATAGACTCTAGTCTCAGTATAAATTCTCTAGTGTAATTTGTAGAAGATAGATTACAGCACAGTGCTTCTACATCTATCTTTGCAAGCTTCAACCTCTTTCACACTTGACTTTGCAGTCACTCAGATTCAGCTGGAAGATGTTCTTTGTCTCCCTGGCACTCAGTTACTAAATAATGCCAGTAAAAATTTTGTGAACCAGAAACCCTAGTTTCAGTAGCTTTAACATTATTCCCAGACAACATAACACAGAATGTCAATTAAACATTTAAAATCAGTTCAAATATAGCTGTAATCTTAACCACGAAGGCCTTCCTTGACTTTGACAATCTTTTTTAAAAAGATTCATATTGAAAACAGACTATAATACCAAAATCTGTCTGTACAGCACATCTAAAAAAAACCCCAAACTGTAAAATTGTGAAAAGACACCAGTCTTCCGTAGGACTGTAACTTCAACTAACACATTTCAGCTAGGAATCATTGAAAACCTCAAGCTAAGAAATACTGCAAACAAGCACATAACAAAGAGTCTTGGACTGGTTTACAGCCTAAAGGAGACTATAGGTTTTCCTCAGGCAAACAGAGATCACAGTGCACTGTGTGAACCAGATCAGTTACTACTTATCCAGACACCTAAGACAACATTTCACAGATGCAAAATGTTCCTTTTCCTATTTCTGCTCTCAGCTTGATGCTGCCTGTTGCACTAGGGATCATATCCAAAATCAAAACTGGCTGAACATTTGACCAAGCATCTGCGTAAGTTTGGGAAGTACTTTTGCCAGACCTTTCTCCTAATATATCTGGTCCTTTGGGCGAAGCTTAAGAAAGTAGGACTGAGTTTCTAGGCTAGGATGCAAGGTACCTTTTTTTGGTCCAGTCACTCTATTGCCGACACTGAGTTATCATAGGTGGGACCATAAAGACAAGGTGGGTCACAGACCTTTAGTGCTTGGTGATATTATGTCACTTTGGAAGTAGAGATGTAGATACAGATACTATCAAAAAGAATTGATTTTTAGTCTTCATTTTTTCTGAGTAAATGTCTAGCCATCAACTACTGACAAATAGGAGAAAGTATTGGCAAAACCTCTGCAAGGATTTCTTGCTTCTGTTCTAGAGACTTGTTCAAATTGGGCTTGTAACTGTGTAAGTAAATTCTAATAGAAAACTGTTTTACCAACAAGGCCTTCAATATTGCCTTCCAAAACAAGACTTTTTTTTTTTTTTTTTTTTTTTAAGTCTAGAGATTCCCCCTCTTGAAATTATCAGTTTAAAATCCAGCTGTATCACTCGATTTGAATTCTCAGATTAACACTCTTGTAGACAGATTATTTTCTGCCTATAGCTCTAAACCACAAAATTAAAAGTTTATTACACAGTATGCTGTCTTTGGTGATAAAGGAAGGATAGGGGACTGGAAACAAATGGGAAAAATATCTTGTTTTTAATGTTGATGTGGTTCATGTCACTGAACTGTTGACACATGATACAAATATTAGGTGACATGTAGAGAAACCCAAAGGGCCGTTGTCTATGACATGAAGAAAAGAATGAGCTAGATGGACCAAAAGGACTAGTTAAGTGGGAAAATCTTTGTCTTATGTAGTCCAAGACACTGCAGCCTCTGACAACTGAGAAGACTATGGCTCAGGGATTTCAGTTTAATTCCCTCTTTTCAGTCTAGTTCCTTTCAGTGTTATTTTCTGCCTACATTTGCCTTTTGATGCACTTGCCTGTTTGATTTCTAACCCTTGTTAGGAAGAAACAAAGAGAGAGTAATTATTCTATACCTGCTATTTCAAACCATTTAAGGAAACTCAGCTCATTTTAATTGACCTGAGTTATCCATCAATCACAACAGCAGCTCTAAAAGGTGGCAGGGAGCAGTGAGAACTAACAGGGGAGGGAGGAGAGCCAGAGGGTGGCATGTGTCCACAACCAATGACATAGCAGGTTTGAAGAGTGTAGATTTAGATTAAGAAGGACACAGTGGGATTTGCTGTCCTATGCACAGGGCTTGTTTGTCTGGAAAGTTCCTGGAGAGAGTTAAGATCAACTTTTCTGAAGATTGTTTTCCCCTGCAGTTTGTTGTGTGCCCCCAAGCACAAGAGAGATGTGCTTTGCAGATGTCTTCCATCTGCCATGTTTTGGTTATTCAGACTTCCCTTGTTCCCAGTGCAACTTTTAAAGAATATCACTGAACCCACAAAGTATTGTGTTTTTTTTTATCAACAGGATATGAAATCATATGCAGTGATGAATGGGCAGAAAAAACCTGTCATTCTGCTGCAGTATATTAATTTTATTACATTTGTATTCTCTTTCCTGACATTTTCTCTAAACTATGTACTGTTTTTTTTATCATGCCCTCCTGAATTGTTACTTTACCTTTCCTTGTTTTTGTTTTTTTACAGTATTTATTTATATAGCTTTTCTTCTGAGTCTCTGAAAGCATCTATTCCTTGTCTCCCTCTTCTGCACAGCCTCAGCATCCCTACTCCTCACTTCCAAAGCAGCACAGCCAGTTGCCTACAGACAATCAATATTTGTCTTCTGGCAAGCTACAACAGGTCTGGTCTCAGTTTTTGTATTTGTGGTAGAAAGCCTCAGTTTCTGACAAACTTCATTGGCATAACCTACTGCTAGACTCCTGTAATATTAGTAACACCTTTCAGTGGCATAAGATATTGTTAAAAGTACTTATCTCTGAGGTGGTTCAATAACAGAAAATAAGAATTTTCAGAAGAGGCTTCCCTGATCTTCCAACTTTCTAACGCTTAATTGTTCTGCAAATTTTTATTTGTATAACAAACCAACCAACCAACCAACCAACCAAACAAGCAAACAAAAAAAAGTTTTGATAACCATTGTTTCTGTGTTTAAGCACTCTCCACATTCTGAGGTTTACAATATCCTATTGGAAGTGGTATTGAATTTCTTACACCATTAGCCCAGCACTCAGGATTGTATATGAACCTTCTTATATTTTGTAATAAAGATAAAAGATATTATTACATAAGTTTGAAAAGTTTGATTTGGAAAACATTAACACAGGGGTATTTTAAGAGTCTAATTCAACATTTTATAAATATTAATGTCGCCCAAGTTTGCCAACAAGAGGTGTAAAAGTCTTTGGCAGGTGAGGTGTGATGAAACTTCATGAGTGATGCAAAATGCTACTCCTTTCAAAAATCTGCATCTTATTCTGCTGGAGATTAATATTGGATTCTTTGGCCTCCAAGATAAGGTTCATTTTTTTTTTTAAACTAAGCTCCTGACAAGGATATGTTTGGCCTACATGATGAGTGGTCAGCTGGAGTTGCCAGGGATCATTTTCTAAGGGTAGAACTTCAACAGGCAGAAGATACAGTGTCTTAAAAAGCTACAGCAAGATTTGTTAGAGTTTTGCAATCAAAATCCTTGAAATGGATCCTAAAAGAGGATGCCTCTATATATGCCAAGTATATATGAGATGTTATCAAAGCTCATTTTATCTGTGTACTACACATACACAAATGATTTAGTCTCAATATTGAATATCCAAGTAAACAGCTGTGTAATCCAAGTGTACCAATCTCATAGATCTAATGACACTGGTAGAGCATCAGAATCAAAGCTGCAAATTCTACATCTCTATTACAGCTAAAAGACAGTCAAAACAGTTTAGCAAATGTGCATGGTTTACCAGAAAACTATTCTGGGGAATGAAAATAGTTTATAAAACAGTAAAATACCATAGAATTGAGATGGACTGGATTCATTCAAAGCTTCATGAGTACTGAGTAGTTTCATCAATCTTTTCAGTGAGCTCAAGAATAAGGAAAAAAATGTAAGACTGATATTTATATGAAATTTTTAACATGCTTATAATAACATATTCTCGGTCTCTAAACAAGAAAAATATTTTGTCCACTCACAACAGAACAATTTCTGACTATACAGTTTCCTGCCATTATTACTGCTATGTGGTTTTTACTGCCACGTAGTGTTTCATTAATGTATTCCAAAGCACTTTCCTCAGGAAGATGAGCATTGTCAGACTCCCTTTAAATCAGAAGGATCTCAGAACATACTTTATGTCATGAAGCATGATGAAGAGACCTTCAAGCAAGCAGAGACCCAAACTGCTAAGAGTGCCTAATGCAGTAGCATACATGAGGATCAGTAGCTCAGGCTTGCTCTATCAACACAGGTGTGTAGCCCAGGGCTGAGCCTAGACTAAGACTCTCTGTCTTCAGGAGGTCTAATTAACAGTTAGCAAGGTGATAACAGTGTGAACTTATTGCCTCTTGATCTACAGCCAGTTCCATTCTCAGGAACTCTGCCAAATCTTTTAGCCCAGTGCTGCTGTGCCAGAGGTAGTTTGGAGAAAATATTGCATAGTCTAGGAGTTGCACTAAGGCCAGTATTGAACCCACATGTTCTGAGACCTTCTCTGTATGGCTTCACTTGTGCTACCTGCAACTGTCAGCTTGCAAAACCCCAAATATGCGAATTAAAATGTTAAAATACAATTTATGAGCTCCAAGATGACTTTGGGGCTATTTCTTTAACAGTTTTTATATTTTCTAGAATTATTCGAAAATTAAGATATTTCTAAACTTGTGATCTATTGATAGAAAGCACATACAGTCTTTTCACTTCCCATTTTTGTAGTCCTGTTTACAGATTATTAGTGATGAAGATATTTAGTATCTTGTTAATTTTCTGTAACAATTTACATCAGTAGAGGATATTGCCAGCTCAGTCTAAATACATGCTGTGCTCAACAGGTGTGAGTTTTCTCAGCATCATTTCTAACACAGAAGCAATAACAGCATTTCCGTTTCAGCCTAAATATCCCAAGGAGATCCAATCTCTCCTTTTTTCTACAACAGTTTTGAAATTCAACACTAATGACTTCAAGAAAGGAGGATTAAACTCCAAAGTCAACATTAGATAATGCAAGTGCACAAGCTTAAAATTAATGTGAGAAAGCAGATTAGTAATGAACTAACATTATGGTATACTAAAAAAACAGACATTATTTCTACCTGTGTTTTTATAAGGAAGATATGTATTTTAATAAAGAAGATATGTATTACAATGTCTGTTGAAGCTTGTTAACTGTATCCACATGATTTATATTCTTATCATGGAGAACACTCTTAATCAGAATCAATCTAGTGTTACTTTTATTCCAGAAGGCACATGCATGTATTTTTACATAAGTTTATGTGATTTTTTTATTACATCAAAAAAGAAAAATAGAGGAAATGGAGAATTGCAACAGTAAGAACTACAACTACTTTGATTTTGGAAGGAGTAAAAAGTACCTACAGGAATGCTGGACCTTGCTCCATTTTGGAGGTTAAGACTGCTAAAGGTGAAGAATGAGCATATGTTCTCTGACTAATAAAGAAAACAAATAATGTGAAACCTCATTTTCATAAGAACATTCCTGGGATGGAACCATTTTTGATAAAACCAGTTCCTTGACAATAACAAGCTAATGCAGGGACACTTGTGGCTTTTAAGCTTACACTAGGTTGGGCTTTGGTACAAAGTCTGATGTATTCTCTCTTCTGAGGGGTAATCAAGAGGTCATTATTAGCCGAAACAAGCAGAATATTGCTCAATTACTTACTCTTATTGCTCAATTATTTACTCTGAAAACAGTAATAGTTTTCACCCCACTTCATGACAAGGTCCCTTTGCACTTCTCTGGAAATGTTTCTGAAATGGCCAGCTGAGATTCTGCTTGGTATGACTTAATATATAATGATATGGATAAAAACAGCTGTGTGACTTTTATGTGACCATACCTTTACTTAATGGTGAAGCCAATACATGAAAAGCTGTGGCTGGGGCGTGTTCAAGTGCATGAGGGACCTGTTAACATACCAAGATTTCTGACCAGGGATGCAATTTCAACTTTTAGTATATATTGCAGAAAAGATAAATAAATAGATAAATACTAATATACTAACAAATGTTTGTGGGTGAGCTAGACCTACCTCTCTGTGGCACAAAAGTAAGAGTGAAAGAAATCTTCACAGAAAACTTACACTGTTGTTTCCCTTGGGAAAAGTGCTTGGATCCAAATTATACTCTCTCTCATTCTGCTGAAATTTCATGTCAAGGAGTGTACAACATAACATCTAGTCCTATTTTTTAGTGAGTAATAGGATTTCATTTCCATGGCTCTCACTCTGGTGTGCATGCAGTAAACACATTGACAAGAACTAAAGTTGTGAAGAAATACAAAAAGAAAGGTGGATGACATCTGTCTGTCCCCTGCTTATGTATCCACATTGTGGGGTTTTTTTTGTTGTTTTAGCTTCTGTATTTGAAGTGTTTTGCAGTATCAAAGAATATGTGGAATGCAGCAGTATTTGAAGAGTAACAGTAAACTTAATTCATATCTATATTAAAAAAACAAACAAAAAATCTGAACAACCCACTTTTCTCATTGGAATTGAGTTTCTTCCTGGGACAGTATACTACTCCCCTTTTGTAGAACATTCAAACTACTCAGAACCATCTCACTCCTGTTCTTGAGATAACTTTTACCATTCTGCCCTCCTGAAATGTATTGCCATGTTTGCTACAGCTTTAGCTCTGCAAGAGTTGCCCTGGGTTAGAACTTGATTCAGCACAGTTTTAGTCACATTTATCCATGCTAAAGGATGGTGCCATTGTGACGCTTCTGCATAAAGTCAGAATTAAGATTTTCTGTAACATAAAGGAAGAGGGTAAAACTAGTATGTGAGATACAAGACAAAACTTAAATAAAATGCATCAATATGTTAATATGCTAGAGTTCTGTTAAGAAATTTTTTTTAAAAACCCACAAACTATAATACAAATATGCAGTATATGCATAGGTGTGTCTGGAAAAGTAAACAAATGGAAATTGGATGCAGACAACTAGAGAGCACATACAATAAAAGGGAAAAAAAAATATTTTACAAATACTACTACCTTATCAGTCAAAGCTCTTGCAAAAAGTGCCTCCCCAGCCTTCCTGTAGGTTCCCTTTGGGTATTGGAAGGCAGATTATTCTAAACATTTGTTTAGAATAAAGAACTTATTCATTAAGAATTGAAATTCATATT
>JANHGL010010694.1:79146-107536 GCA_024611195.1 Ceyx melanurus | reverse complement strand
TGTCTCCAGAGCAGGAGACTCCACAACCTCCCTGGGCAGCCCCTGCCAGGCTCTGCCACCCTCACTGGGAAAAAGTTGGTCCTTGTGTTTCCCCTCAACCTCTTGTGCTCCAACTTGCTCCCATTGCCTCTTCTGTCATTGGATGTCACTGAGCAGAGTCTGGCTCCATCCTCCCTACACTCACCCTTAACATATTGATAGACATTGATGAGGTCCCCCCTCGGTCTCCTCTTCAATCAATCCCACTGCCTCCTGGGTTTCTCTGGACACATCAATTGAGCCTTCAGCAGAAAAGCTGATGCTCTCAGAACGGTGTCACAAGAACTGCAATCTCCTGCCAGCTTGGGGATGGTGCTTTCTAATCAACTTTATGAAGAATATTTCTTAAATCATGTTAATCCACCATTTAAGCAGAGATACCAGTTCCAGACAATGAATCACGGTACCTGGAGGGGAATATACCTGCTGCTTCCCCAGAGAGGAGGCGGTTAACAGCACACGTGCTGTCAGATGAGCTGGCAGCACTGGCATTTATCACCCCAGAGCTCCTCTCCTGCAATGAAGGGAAATCTTTTCCTCCCTGCTTCTGGTGCAATCAGCTTTTATTTATGTAGCAGTTGTAGAAAACAGCTCTTAAAGGAAAACTGCACCTGGTTTTTGCTCTCTGGGGCAGGTTTAGCTCTAATTTACACGCATGTATTTCCTCGTAGAGTTTGCTGAATGTTGAGATCACAGGAGGAAATGAAAGCCTTAGAATATGAGTAGGCAGGATGAGGACACAGCTTTTAGACCCACAGAACTAGATTAAACATTGTTGGAGAAGTATAACTGTCCTTTCACGAGCTTGTCCATGTTCTCATCTCCCCTAGCTCCTGGGGACCAGGACACTGCTGAGTCCCACTTGCATGTGTCCCAGGTAGCTTGAAGGCAGAAGGGACCTCAGGAGTTCTTTGAGTGCCACTAGAGCTCAAAGCAGGGTTGACTTTCAAGTTAGGTGATGTTGCTTATGGCCTCATCCACCTGAATGTCTCCAAGGGTGGGGATGTTTCAGTCTCTCCAGTGAACCATCCTGAAGAATTTTTTTTCTCTCCAACCATGTGTAATTTTCCTTGCTGCTGCCTCTGCTCTTCTGCTGCACACCTTCAAGAAGTGTCTGGCTCCATCTTGTAACTGCCCATGGATACTGGGAGACTGCAATTAAGAGTTTTTCTTGTCTGAGCAGACAAGCTCTCTCAGCCTCTTCTCTCATGCTGTGCACTCTGTGACCATCATGGTGGGTTTCTGCTGGACTTGCTGCACTTCCAGTGCCCCTCATACACTGAGCAGCCTGAAACTGGCTACTGCTGCAGATATGGTCTCAAAAGTGCTATGCAAAGGGGAAGGATTCCTTTTTTTCTGTATTTTTGCCTGATACTCTTTAACTTTGGCTTTTGGTTTCCAGAGAACAGATGCCAGACCCCCAGGTCTTCTAAATATATAGGTAACTCTTAATTTCCCAGACAGTCCTGGGAGTAAATGAACTACCCAAGTGAGTGAACTGCTGTGGAATTTAAGTAAAGAGCCCAGTGTAAATGCTAACAGGCATTGGCCTAAAAGTACCTGCTGCTTTTACTGCTGTAGAAAGAATAACATGCAGCTCTAATAACTGATCTCATGGTGAGTCCTGCCAGGCTGTGCCTGGATCCTGGATGATTGCTGCATTTCTTGGTAACGTGAGGAGGAAAACAGATAATATGTGTGGGAGGTGCTCACAAATCCTCTTATTTTTTTAGAAGAATAACTTTGTTTGAAGCCACAGGAAGCTATCAGCTAATTTGGGTTGATAAACAGTTGTGGATGGCTAATAGAAGTATATCTATACATCTCCCTGGTATGGTATCTGTATGAAACTGTTATGCTTGAGTCAGACTGCTTGCTTTTGGCCTTGAACTTGACTTCAACTTGGTTATGTTTACTTAAGGCGTGGCAAAAGCTGCCCTATAAAGGGAGAAGGGGGGGAGTAGTGCCAGCCTGTCTGTTGGTGTTGGCTGGAGCATTACACTGGAGGCATTGCAGGTAAAACACCACTTTGCTGTTTTACTTAGTGCAAGATAAAGCAGGTGGAATACAAGTAATAGTGCTGGAAAAGCACCACAGACATATCGAGAGGGTTTTGTCTTTGACAGACAGAATAAATTAGAGTTCCTGTCCTTAATGGTACCTAGAGGGAAAGAAAAGATGAATTCTCCATCCTAGAGAGAGCCTCATAGTAAAACGGTAAGTTGTCAGAAGTAATTGGATCAAGTGGGAGTGGAGATCTTAAGATGAGGAGGACTCTGTAGTTACCGTAGGCTGCTGTTAAATGAGGTAGAAGAAAAGGTATCTGGAACTGTCCTATGCCATGTATGCAAAACGAGAAGAAAATTGACTTAACAAAGAGCCAGAAGGGAGTGCTTCACAGGCTGTTTGGAGCAAGGAGGTCATGCAAGATGCCTTTGGGAAAGTAATCTCCTGGAGGGCTGCCAAAGTGCCTGGCTTTGATTTTCTGAGGCCCTCGAGGCTTTCACACACTGTATGTACGAGAAGCTGTTGTCCAGCTGGGGTTTGGGATGCCTGAATTCAGGTTCCTGCTCTGCCTCTGCAGTTTACTGGGCAAAGTGCTGAAAAGCAGCACTCTCTCATTAGTTTTTTTCCTCTGAAAGCCAGGAGGTCTAATAAACTCACCCTCTCCTTCATTAGAAGACAGTTCTTGAACTGACTCCCTGAGGTTTTTCCAGTGCTCCAAATACATGAATGTCAGGATCTCACAAGGAAAGAGTGCTTGCATTACTGCAGTGTATGTTGAATATTATGGATGAGATGAAATATACATTGGTGATTTGGAGTGACTGAGAGGAAAGAGGGGAAGAAGGACCACTTTTTTTTTTTGGCTTTTCTGGTATTCTTTGGAGTGTTTGAGAAAATTCAGCTGCTCTTCCTAAAATACAGAAACCCAGCTGAGCCAACATGTAATGGAAATGTTTTGGGAAAACCAGTGGAGAGGAGAAGGTGGATAGTTCAGCTGTGAAGCAGACACATGTTTTTAATTGCCTCTTTCTACTTTCTACTCAGTGAAAAATATCAGAAGCCAATGAAGGAAATTATGTCAGTACTCTGATATAAATCTTTATGCAGAGTGTAATTAGCTGTCAGGAACATTTGCCACTATTGAGTACCTGATTATAACAGTTGCTTGACATCTTTCATGAAAGACAGAGTGAGACAGACACACCCTTTGCCACTGGCTTTTAAGATGTTTAATGCAGAATATGTTGTGGGTTCCCAGGTTTATTTCTGCAGGGGTAACCAATCTTTTGCTCTGATTTTCTCAGAGACTCCCATTCCTTCCCATCCCTTCCAACTATCTCACCTCATATCTTTTATTTCCCTTTGTGGCTTCTCCACTGCTCCCCTTCCCTTTGTCATTTGACCCTCTTTCTCAGTCAACAAGAAGGAGGATATCTCTACTGAGAAGGAAGAGAGACCAAAAATAAGTTCCCTTCTCCATTTCAGATAAGCAAATGTGCTGGAGGAGAACTCAGGACTATGTAAATGCATGTATAACCCCTTCTGAATAATAATTTCCCTCCTTAGATCAGAGTCAGTCTTTCACAATATGTTCCAGTGTTTCACAATATGTTTGAACCAGCTTCTGGGTTTGAAATCCCTCTCTCTCTCTCCCCACCCTACATGGCAGGAGCAGCCCAAGGGCAACGTTTCTGAATCCCATTGCATTATAACTTTGTCCCTTTCTGCCTCCCAGTCCAATAATGGTAAGAAACTCCCCAGCCAGGCAGGCAATATTCAGCTTTAAATGTTGTTGTGATCTCTGGTGATGCACCCATGAGAGCAAACCTCTCTCAGGCACCCAGGGCTTGCTTGGGATGCTGCTCCAAAAGAATTATCCAGCAGAGCAAGCTGGTGCAGACAGGACAGTGGTAGCCAGGAGTGTGTGAGAGCTGATATCTGTTCACATCTGCCCCCAGACACAATGAAGTTATTACAGCAAGGGAAAAGTAGTTAAGTGTATTATTTTCTTCAATCTGGTTGCTAATTTATTCCGGATATGTTAAACAACATAATTAAACACACACACACACACATGCTAAGAACTCTTGTTCTCTGTCAGAAGAGAGGGAACGCTTGTCAGACCCAGCCTTCAAGCTCTGTTAGTTTTAATTTGAGTTCTGGAATTAGTAATCAGTTTTGCTGGAACACTCTTGCAAGAAATAGATCTTAGCATGCATGGGGCCTGGGCACAATTTCAAATGAGTATTTGTTAAGAAGAAGCCATTCCCTTGTCGTGTTATGGTACATTACATGAGATTTATTTCCATTGTATTAAAAAATGCAAGCCCAAGGGGAATGTTCTCTCTTCTTGTTGGCTGAGGGTGGTTTCTGAATTCCATCTGATTTTTTGGTAGGGCTTTTAATTAAAACAATGAGAGAAGCAAAACTCCTTCTCTTAACAGGGTGTTGTTACAATGCCAGAAAGACAAGTGACTTGAAGTACTGAGACAGGTGATGACACTGAGTAAAAATTGTGTGTGGTGGGGGGCTATATCACACCCTCAGTGTGCCTGGTCTGTGCTTTTCACATGGGAATGCCTTATAATAAAAATCTGAGGCTTTTCTCTTACTGGAGCCATGTGCTCTGTTTGTACCACACCAGGAACAGGTCAGATCTACAGATTGTTTGGTAGGAAAGAGCCCTTTCATCTACTAAAAAATAAGAAAAAAAATAATTAAAAAGCTATGGCATCCAGTGGTTTGAAAGGGAAATTAAGTGACTTCAGGCTAGAAATTAGCACAGTGAAGTTATTTAACTGTAAGAGTGTCTCGCCCAGGGCTTGTGGTGGATTTTCCAGTGTTCATTTAGGAGAAAGTACATCTTAAGTGGAATCCAGGACCTAGGGGTGGGAATCACTGGATCAAGTGCATCTGTCATGCAAGAGGCCACAGGAGGTGACCACAATGGTCCTTCTTGCCATTAAAAGCCTGCTAACCTCTCCAAACCCTGAAATCCACAGCAGAGCTTCGTAGCTGAAGGGAGACCCCCAGGAGGTGGTGCACATGTGTACACCTCTCTACATCCCCGTGGCTCTGGGGAGTGAAGCTGAAAGCCCCTACTCTGATGCCACTGCCTGTCCCTATATGCAAGTTTTCCACCTTTCTGTGCCCTTGTCCCACTCATGTCCCGGAAGATCTCCCACCCCACAGTCCAGCATCTCCATGGACAACAAGTTGCCTCCCTTGCAACCCCCCTGAGCAGTCTGAGGTTTCACTGCACTTATGAAATGTTCATTTAGACACGTTAACAAAGGAAGGTTTGAATGTGATCCTAAGTGTGATAGCTACAGATGGCGTGCAGTGACTACCTAATTTAAACATGACTCTACAGTTCAGGTATGTTTAAACAATATCCTACAAATGAGCTACTGAATCCCAAAATCCAAGACCCTGGGGCACACTCATGTGAGCAAGTAGTGCAGGTGGGATCCAGGTCTGAATGTTTCAGCACTGTAGCTTTGGGGAGTCTGGTGGAGCATCTGTGTAAGCTCTTAGGAAGCCACCCCCTAAACTCTCTGGGGTCTTTGGAGCAGATCCCAAGTCTCTCTGTTCTTTAGGTCTCACAGGGAGTGACTGTAAAATTAAACAACTTGAGAAGTGCCCTGGGCTCAGATGTGATCCACGGCCAGAAGAGTCCTGGGTGCCTCTGAGCAGCCTCCCTGCTCTCACCACCTCCCTCCTCCTGAGTCTGCAGCTCCTGCTCCATCCCCTCTGTTCACTTATGCTGCAGATGTACCTCAGTGCTAACAGAGTGTCTCGCTCACAGCTTTACTCTCTGTCCTCAGGGACAACTCAAAATTGAATTTGTAGCAGTGACAGCACTGGTTTAAGATAAACCAGTTGGGATTTGACGACTACTCTTTCTGCAGGCATTTCCAGCTAATAAGGATTTTGTCACTGTGACTGCCCTCAGCTTTGCAAGCTGCTGCTCCACAACCCTCCTGGGGGTGTGTTTGGGGGGGAAGGTGTTTGCTTTCCCACACACTGCTGGAGTACCACTTCAGATCAAGAAACTAACATCAGTCCATGTCTCTCTTTCCCAGTGAAGGGGCACAGTGCTCGCCCCTGGGTCTGCTACGATGTCAGAGTGGGGCTTGCAGACAACTGGGGCAACAGGAAACCTCCAGAACCTGAAGAAGTTTAATAACCAAGACTTCAAACATCTGCAAGCCTTATGTCTGAGCCAAGGACTGCTTTTTGAGGATGCCACCTTCCCTGCTCACGTCAGCTCCATTGGTCCCATCCTGCTGCCAGAGGCTAAGCTGAGGCAAATACAATGGAAGAGGCCAACTGTGAGTTATGCCAGCTGGGGTGTTTCACTGCCCTGTTGCTGAATGTGGTGATGGCCAGGGGATAAAAGCCTTCACCCTGGGGAAAAAGATCCATGCTAAGCAGGGAAGTGGACTCCAAGGGGAACACTAGAGCACTAACACTGCAAGGAGAAATCCTTGCTGTGGGATTTGTGGAGGGAAAAAGATCTCTGTAATATGAATGAATTAATATGGTATGGTTTTGTAGGAAGTGTGTTTCCACCTGTGAATCTGAATGGAGATAGTTGTTCCCACTTTGATCTGCTTCTGGAGGACTTTGTGCAGACCTGAAAATCTGTCGAATTCTATTAAAGTTCTCTGATTTCTGTAATCTAAGCTTCTGACTCAGCAATACCTATTTTAATGTAATTGGGACAAGGCATGGCATGAAATATGTTTGTCTGCTGATTCCCAGTTGCGGTTTAATAGGCACTTGTCATCATCTGGCATGTGGATGTTTAAATTGGGAGGTAGAACCACATAGCTCTTTTATCCTAGGACTTCATTTAGGGACTCTTGCCATGGTCAGACTGCCCTGTGTAACACTGCTGTGTGCCATTTGCTGCTGGTGCAGCTACTGGATTAGCCACATGCTGCCCTTTTACTGGGCTTTGCTGAGCTCACTGACAGTGCCTGGGGTCTTTGGCTTCCAAACCAGTTAATCTCTCTGAAGGCAACCCCTGAGGTGTAGAAGCAGTAATTGTGAGACTGTAGAGACAGGACAAGACAACTGGAAAAGACTTATTTGGACAGCAGACGCAAGTAGGGCAATGAGGGTACACTGGAGCTTGGCAATGTGATGGCCTTAGCACAGCAACAGCAGAGGCAGCTGCTAACATGGATGTTGAGAGCCATGGCTCACAGAGGGCAAGCAGGCTAGCCCTGATACCCTGCTTAGCCAATAAATGTGGGTGCCTGAATGGAAAGGTGAGAAGCCCCAGCCCTGCTGTAAAAGGATTGTGATGTGGTGAAGTATCAGATGGAGCAGGAGCTGCAGCCTGGACACCACCAGGGTGTTGTGGACCAGTGTTGCAGTGGTAGGGATGGTGGCTTAACTTCTCAGTGCTGCAGCAGGACCTGAAGATGTCAGAGAAGTTGTGTGTGGGTGGTACAGACACTTCTAAACTGAGCTGATGCTTTATTGCACAGCTTGGTAGGTGTGGAGATGCTGGATGCAGATATCTGGGTATCCTTTGTGAAGCTGCTATGGAGGGATCATTCTCCTCTGAAAAAGCAGCTTCTACTGCTGGCTCAACATCTGGGTTTTCCTCAGGCAGCCTTTTTTCAAGTCCAGGTCCAGTAAGAATGCAGCTGTGGTTTTTACACCAGCACTTTGCTTACAGGTTTGCAGCAGGTGGGGATAATATGTCTTGAAATAGAGATTATAGGAGAAGAGTAGCTATAAAATACAAAGGAGTTAGTTGTCACCATTTCCAGACAAAGATAGGATAACTAAGCATTAGACTCCCAAAAGACAAACATGGATACTAGAAAGGACTCTCAGGGGGATTTTAAAGATGAATAAACTGGAATAAAATGTTATGCTACAGTTCTGTTAAGTATTAACGACCCAGGTGTTTTTGCCATTTGGGAGCAGCAGAGAAGTGCAGGATTTCAGCAGCATGCAAACCGACTTAGAAATCCAAATACCACTCATTTTGAAGCACTGCAGTGAGGGATGAACATCATCCTACTTGAATATCCTGAGACTTCTTTCATCTGCAAAGGGATGTTCCTTGTCAAAAGCAGAACCTGCTGCTGCTGCTGCTTGTGCTTGAAGTTTGTGAAGTGAGACAAGTGTTGGAAAATACACTTCTGTTTTGCTGAACACATGAAGATTAAGCTGATGGAAGAAAGTTTCTGTGGAATTCAAAGATTTGCAGAGGTCCTCTCCTTCCCAGCACTTCCCTTTTGAATATTTATTATTATTTTCATTTTTCTCTTTTTTTTTTGCCAAGCATCACCCCACCAAATTCACTGCAACCAATTTCTTTCAACAATTTCCCAGAGTGGTATTTTCAGGAAGGAGTGTGAAGAAAAATTGGCTTTGCCAAAGCTCTCCTCCAAAAAGTGAAACCATACACTTATGGTCCATGGTGTGAACATTGAAAAAAGTTCTCTTATAGAGGCTAAGGCAGCATCACCAGCTGCTCTTCTACACAAAAGCTGAGGCTGCTGACTCAACTGGCTCATCTGGAAGAGAAACCCAGGATGTTAGGTGTGAAGAAGGCTCATGAAGTCATTTTTTTTTCTTGGTTTAACCAAAATTTCCACCTGTAGCTGTTTCTTGAGCTGCCAGGCTTCATCCTGCTGAACAAGATGCAAGATAAAGGGCAGTGCCAACTGCCTGGGCAGACCAACCAGGAGTTCTGCTGATGTTCATCAGCACAACACCCATCTGTGACAGTGATACCAAAGCTAGACCTCTGTCTCCTGGCAGAATGAAGCAGGGACAGAAGAAGTTACCAAATAGCAGTGGTTGCTTTTCATTTTCATTTTTAGAGATACAGATCTTTTGGGTCAAGACTCAGGAAGTAAAGTAAACCTGTATTTGCTTTTCAAATGTCCTGAAGGGCCAGTGCTGAGTCACTTGCCTCAGGGACTTGTTCCCCGGGGAGGAAAAGGGAAGGCTGCAGTGTTAGGAGTCAAAGTTTCTGACAGAGTTTTCAGCTGGGGACCTTTCTTCCATGCAGAAAATGTTCATGAACTCTTTGTTCTTAGGTCATTGCAATGCTACCTGTAAGTGGATCCATGCCCAGGTGTTTACTTAGCAAAGAGATACCTCTCATTTCCCCAAGGGAGAAGGTTTCCCACTTGAACACATCTCCCTGGGAGTGAGTGTGTTTGCATCCTGATGACACAGCTTGGCCAATTTAAGCTATGTCTGTATTTTTCTCTGATTCCACCATTAGCTCCTTTGACTCTAAAAAAAAAAATAAAAGGCTGGAAATGTACCAGTGACAAAACTGGCATCTTACTCCTAATAATATCTTAGCCTCCATTTTCTGAGTCATATAGTGTCTGGTTATCTAAGTAGTAGGTAGCAATTATAACTGCTGTCATTGTTCCAGATCCAATTGAGCAGTTGAGCAACATGCTGCTTTTATTTTACCTTGTACATTGTCAAGAGAATTGCCAATTACCTTCAGACTTTGGAGTCTTCATGTCTGGGGGTAGTGTGTAAAGTAGAGAGAAACCAGCTTGATTTTCAGACAGCAACAGTCAGTGGTGACAGTCAGAAACAACTTATTTTGACTTGTAAAGTGAGCTGGTTTAATATGGGAGTCCCTGAAGGGGGAAGGGGATCAGGAGAGCTACAATAAGGTTTGAAATGTCACTTTCCCTAGCTCTGCAGTAGCTGCAGTTTGCTATTAGATGGGAATTACTCCCCAGGCTCTCAGTCTACCTCCACTGAAAGGTGTGCAATTTATCACAGGGATTTTGTATGTAGCACTTCAAGCTTTACTAGAGGTGAGGCTGGAGGTACTAGCTATAGCAAGGAGCTCTGTAATTAACTGGTTTTTTGGTTCACCCACAGCTTTAAGAAATGGAATCTTAAGTTCCATTTTAGATTGAACAGTATTTTCTGTAGCTGTGCTTTCCTGAAGATTAGTCAAAAGGAAATTCTCCTTGAACATCAGATTTACAAAACTGAGATGCTCCTTTAAAAACCTTCAGAACAAATTTTTACACCATTTGATGCTTTTCCTTCACGCAAGCAATGGAGTGGAACAAAGGAAGAAGTCATGAAATGATTTGCTGGTGCTGAATGTGCTTTTTTTAATCAGTTAATGTTTTAGCTAAAGATTTCACCCTGTTCTGATCATACTGCATAACACCACCCTGTTGCAAAAAGAAACTGAGTCGGGATGAGCCAGGCAATGAGAATTGTGGAGGGGTAAAGCTTTACTTCTGCTAACATTGGTTATATCTGCAAACAAGGTGTGTGTGAGGGGAGAGACATCACCACATACCCAGCAGTGTCTTTGCCCTGCAGCAGGGAGACCCCACCACTGTACTTGATATGGTGCCCATAATAAACTGGGATAGTCCCTGGTCTTTGGTGCTTATGCTTTAAAAAAAAAAAAAGCTAAAAGAGAGTGAAGCTGCTGAAGAATTTTCTGCTGCTCCTGCACTGCTCATTTGGAGGTTGTCTCATCTGCTCATAGCATCAGGGCATGGGATCCTTGGGTGTTTGTCTCATGTGTCTGGTGTCAGGGGATGGGAAGAGTAGAGTAGGAAAGAAATCCTGGGATAGAAGCCACATGATGATGCTGCTTTAGTGTGAGTAAGGGATATACCTGTTCCTTTAGTGGTGATTCAGAACTAACTGTGCACTTAGCATCTGAAAAGTACTGGGGAAAATACTCTGATCCAGTGCTTGTTTGCTGGGAAAAGTGATTTTTTCATTTGATTTGGAAATTTTGCAAAGGGCTTGCTCACATTTTTCCTCCTTTCCTCTGTCCCTTCCTAAATCAAATGTATATTTAAATGAAATCTTATTTCAGCATTCAGAGTGCCCACTGTGATTCTGCACTGCTTTTGGTGATAATTTATTGGCATTTTATTTCATTCCCATGAATTTCCAGGAATTAACATCAAGGTTAAGAAATGTTGAATCCAGGAACTAACTAAACCAAAATGAACCCTTTAAAAAAAATAAATTTTGAAGTCAGAACCTTTCCAGACAGATAAGCTGAGCTGGAGTTTCTACTGCATCAACCTTGGCCTATCTATGGCTGGAGGGGAGAAAAAGAGAAATTATGTTTGGACGTGAAATCAGCCAACAGTTTAATGTTAACTTCAAACTTAAAGGAAAAAGAAGTGTGACTTGTCATATGAGCTGCTTTAATACAGCAAGGTATGGGAAATGTGGAGCAACGAGGGCTAGTGCTGTCCTGTGCTACCTGCAGCTCTGTCACCTTGGAGCCATTTGCTGGCATGAACCAAAGCTGCTTGCCAGCTGCTCGTGGTGGAGTTCACAGCTTCAGTATTTCCCTGGGGTCACAAGGCACTTGGATCTTGTTCAGTATTTCTCCTTGATGAAAGTAAAAATCAATTCACCTTCTTTTTCAGCGTGCGTGTGCAATCAGTGTAATTGAACGGGAGCAGCTTCTCCAGGCTGCCATTGTCTCAGCCCTTGCCTACTCAGCTGATTGCACCTCCCCTCCCCTCCAGGGTTCATATCTTTGGGCTGAGGAAGCTGCAGTGCATCACCATTTATTACATCTGTCTTTCTGCACAGGCTTTAGGTGAGGAGGGTTTGTTTGCATAGTATCCCTGAGCTCTTGCTTTTGAAAAGGGCTGGTTGATGGGCTGTGGCCACAGGGGAATAGTTGCTAACACCACTCTGGTGCCACTTGGAAAGGTCCAAGTGGGAGGTTTCAAGACCTTTAAGGAACCTGCCTTTCAAAAGCTTAGGGTAGACAGGGCCACCTCCCTCGTCCACCTCATTTATATTGACTTTCTTTGTTTGCAGTTGTTTTTTAGCACCCAGCCACACAAAACAAACAGGTTGCAGGTAAAATCCGAGCTGGTTTCTGTTTCTGATGGTTGTTGTCTTCCAACAGGACTTTGCTCTCCCATTTGTGGGTTCTCCACCTATGCAGAATCTGAGTATCTCATTCCTCAAGAATAAAACAGAGACAGGTGGAGTAGAGCAGGGTTTTTAAACAACTGTGTGGCAATTAAGAATTGAGTTATTTTGCTGAAAAGCAGGGAATTGAGTTCTGGTGGTGCAAGCAGACCCCTCTAGATTAGCCTGGTTTTTAGAAAATATTTAAAAAAAAAAAAAAAAGGTAAAAAGATAATATTAATTTAAAAATAAAGCAGATTCAAGGAAACAGATTCCTGATTCCCTTGTGGTCTAATAAACACAAAACTGTGGATAGAACCTCCACCTGGGAAATCCTTTAGCCCCCAGATGATGGAGAGTGGGAGGATGTATGTAAGTTTTGGGCTTGCTCAGTAATCCTCTCCTGCTCCAGAGGTGTCAGAGACAAGCCATTGCAACAGGCAGAATTTTGGTGTGACCCAGCAGAGCTTCTCCTTTGCAGGATACATCCTTATCCAGAGCAATACTATTACAGACACAACAGTGATGTTGAACTAAGATTTGTTCAGCTGAGAACAGAGTTTGGCTTTCAATCAATGGCAGCTTTTTTTTTTCTTTTTTAACTTAATTGGTGTGTGTAGAACAGGGAGCACCCTGACTCACACTTGTCAGGATGTGTCAAGGAAGGTGGAGAAGGAGCAACACGAGTTCAGCTGAAGGGGAAGAAGAGGTGCTGTGGCAGGAATAGAAGTGGGTCAGGGGTTTTACTGCAGGGCTAAGGTGAAGTGATCAGGAAACAGCACTGCAAAGTGTCATCTCCTGCCTCTTAACCTTCAAAAACCTTGTGCCTGAACTCAGGGTCATGATGGGCCAGTGTGGAAACCTGTGGGAAAGCAGCCACAGCCAGAATGCTGTAGTGAGCAGCAGCCTGCAGTCAGCCTGGCTTTCACTGCCTAGGAAATCCCACCTCAGGCTTCCAGTTTTCCACAGAAATGTCTGACTGGGTCTTTTGTATGAGGCCTATGTCTAACCCACTGACCTCTGTCTTCTTCTGGGGAATTCTTCCTTTAAAATTCCAAGCAATTATAAAAGAAAAATAGAGGCAAATGAATGTACAGGGCATTGTTCTGCCACCTCTCAAATGAATTTTTCATCTTGCCCTTTGGATAAACAGTACTTCTATGGCAAGACCATTCTCTAGAGGATGAACTGGCTTGAACTTGGACTTTATCTTTTGAATATGTAATGAAGTCTTCAGTGGTCCAGGGAAAGCAAGTGATGATAGCTTTGCTCTTGGGGGAGTTTAGGCAGAGCATGTGACTTGCAGCCCATATGGTTGCCTTCACTGCTGGACTCTTAGATACTCTGAGAAGTCACCATGTGCCATCTTGAGCTCTGTCTTCTTTTTCCCCTCCAGCTAAATCTGAAAAGTTGTGGGGAAAATGCCAAGACAACTCATAGTGATTTCTCAGTGAAACAGGGCACTGCTTCTGAGCAGTCTGAAGTCTGTGGTTTCTCAATTTGTCATGCCATTTGGGTGCCAGTGAATAGTTGGGCTTGCACCTTTTGTGTAGCAGTAACTATGTGCTTAGCTGTGTGCTTTAACAATAGACAATAGCTCCTGGAGGTTTTCGACTGCTGTTTTCTTGCCTTTGAAGGAAGAGGAGCTAATTGGAGACTTCCTTTCTCTGATAGCCACAAAATCATCTCCATGCACACTCAAGGCACATTGGCTGAGAATGATTTCACATTGTGCCTTTTTTTTTTACACAAATTCACTAGTTTGTTTCAGCAAGGAAACTGTTGAATCACTCAACTCACCTCCATTTGCTTGCTGAGGAGCTGAACATCTTGGTGGGCAAGAGGTTATCTGCTGAGACTTCTAATAGGCTGACTTTTCAGTGTCTGTAACAGTCTAGGAGGACCTACAGTGCACTTAAGAGCTTTATTGTCCCAACACAGAGCAGAGCATCAGCTTTTTCCTTGGGAATACTGTCCTGGCTTCTGTTGAGGTTAATTATCACAAGCACCTGCTGGCCCAATCAGCTGGGAGGGGCCACAGCCAGGATAAACAACTGAAGCAGCCAATGGGGTAGTCAGTGCTCTACTGAGTCATACCTCTATATAAGGGGAGGGCTGGGCCAGGGTGGGTGCCTGTTTTCAACTTGCTTCAGTGTGGCTGGAGCAGGGAAAGTTCATGTCTTGGGCACAGGTAGAGCTTTCTGGGCTCCTATTACTTGCTTTGTGCATAATTTCATTTGTAGTGTTGTTTTCTTCTCTGTGTTGTTCTGTTTAAATTGTGCTTATCTCAGACCCTGTTGCCTCACCCTTTTTCTTCCTCCCAGTTCTCCTTCCAGAGGGTATGGAGAAGGGGAAAGGGTGAAGTGGGGGTGACTGTATGATGTTAACCTTCCAGCAGAGGTTAAATCCCATAAGAGCCATACCAGCCTTCCCAAAACTTTCAGGCTTGTGTTTCTATGTGGTGGTTAAACCCATGGCAGCTCTGTGTTGTAGCACATCCACCAGAGCCTGGCCATCCTGCCTGGGACAACTAAGACTTCAAGACCCTCATAAAAAGAAAAGGGGGAACAAAAATACTCATTTCTTTTTGCTCTTGGTGTTCCAGGGTGACTATTGGCAAGTCAGACACCCAAAAAAGCCCAGTCCAAGTTCAGAGCCTTGTTGTGAAAGTTCTTCCCTGATTGTAGGGATTTAATAAGCTCTTCCCTGCTTGTAGGATGATTTGAATTCACCCAGGGAAGGGAGGCAAATTGCTGTCAGGAAAATAAAGGTATGGAGAAAAGAATGCTGGAACAGATGTAGAGGGGAATTGAGAAAGCTGAGAGCTTCTGCTTCTCTGTACAATGACCAACTGCTGCTTCTGCTGGCACTTCTTAGGCTTGCTCCCATCCTCTGGGTAAATCTCCTCCTGCAAATCCCTGTCCTGGGCTAGGCGTGGATGCTGCATGAAAGCATCTGTCAAGGCAGATGCCTGCCTAGGCTGCTTTCCCTGGAGTCCTGGGTGCTGTGGGAACACGGCGTGTCCTCCAGCCTGGAGCAACAGTGTTGTGTTGCATCTTTTTCCTGACAGGGGAACTTCTTAGAGGGGTTTGATCACTGTGAAGCTGTGTCAGAAAGCTGACAGGGTTTGCCAACGCTGAGCTCGCAGCCGTGCGAGCCACGAGTTCTCTTGTGCACTGGTCTCATTTTTGTGCAGCATGTCAAATCAATTGGGGAGAAAAAAAATACCAGGGCCTGCTTAAGGAAGAGCTGCTGTATTATTTTTCTTCCTCTGATTTTTTTTTTTTTTCCCCCCCTCATCCTTTTATCTCTTCATTTCCTTAGATGCGTGTTGACTTTCCTATTTAAGGCTGATTGCTTTTTCTAAACAGCATCTTACCTGCTTGAGGGGTAGGGGGATGCTCAGGCCATTCCTACCTGAGCACTCCAAACCAAAGGTGAGAGAATGGTTCACATTTCTGTGTGCTGCAAAGCTAAGCTCTGAAGTGTTTACCCTTTACTGACCAAGCAAGACTCCCAAGGAAAATTCTCCCTGAATTAAAAATGTTGGACAGGCCTCTGGAATTCTGCCAGAGATTAAGCTCTCTTTTTCTATAGCTTCCTCACCAGAGTGATAAAAAGCAGCTCAGGCTGATCTGTATTAGTCCTGCATGGAAACACAAAAGGCTTGGAGAGTAAAACATTCACAGCACCACGAAGTACAGACTTTGCTTTGAAACTTCTGCTTCTCTACCCTACTGTCCCCCAGAAAACTGCATGGATTCAGAGCCTTCTCTGAAATGTGCTGGTAGAAAACTCAATGAGCACCCAGCCACAAGTCCCCATGCTTAGGAATAGCTGAGCAGACTAGAGAAGGGTCTTGACTCAGTTGCTTTTATTGGTGAAGGACAACAAAGCAGCAGGACTCGAGAGAGAGTTTTCATCTGTAGGCAAAGGGTCTTCAAGAGGCAGGGACATGCTCCTGGCAAAGGCTGGGTACTCACACTGTTCTTTACTTTTTCTTTCCCCCAGGAACTTCAGAGAAATCCTCACTTGATCGTGGATGGAGTTAGCAGATTTGATATCATGCAGGGAGAAATAGGTAAGGTCACATTCCTGGTTTAGAAAAGATTGGTACAAAGCAATAACCTGTGATTGGTTTGCTGTGTTCTGATTGCTTGGTGGGAAGATGTGGACCATGGTAGCTGCAGTAAATAATTAGTACAGGTCCATCCAGCCAGACACACGTGATTTATTGCAGATATTTAACAGAATTCCCAAATGCAGCAGCTCCAATATATATTATTTATATATGGCACCTGCCCTCTATGTAAGTAGAAGCATAGAAAGGGAGGTGCAATGGAAATCAGGCAGATCCTCAAGTACAAGAACCAAAACACATTTCTGGGGTAAATAGGCACAGCTCCAACATGTATAGGACTGAATTGTCATCCTAATGAAACACTGACTCTCAGTGTTTGCTTTCCTGTGGGTATTTCTGTCAATCTTTATGTCCATCATATCCATAGCTATCAATCCTTATTTATGTCCATCACACGTACACATGCCTGCACCCTCTATTGCTTCCATCTTTTTCTCCTGGCCCATAATCATGTTTGTCTTTGGGAGCAGCTCTGCTTCCTTGTAGAAATAAATTTCTTCTCAATTTTCACTCCACTGAGAGGAGGAGTTCCTAAGCAATATCCTAGACTGCACATCTCAACATGACCATGAAAGTAAAAAAGGGTTGGATGGGTGGCAGCAGGGTTTCCAAAGGAATACTGGATAGTAGCTCTGTGTTTTAGGGGCAGAAAAATGTTATTTTCTTTTAACAAGCTGGTTCTTAGATGTTGAAGTCCACTCTCCTGGAGAGTTAGCTATGGTCCACAACAGTGACTGGCTGAAAAGACTGAATTCTTCCCTCCCTTGAGGTGACTGCTGGATGCTGGCTGCCCTGGGCTCCCTGACACTACAGAAGCATTTTTTGGAAAATGTTTTACCAAAGGACCAAGGATTCCAGGACAATTATGCTGGGATTTTTCATTTTAGGGTATGTATTTTCTGCTATTTTGGTATTGCTCAGGTTTGGCTGGTTGGATTATGTATAAAGGTCCAAATGGCAGTCCCAGATCTTTACATCCTTGAATTCTTAGGTTCTTTAGTGTTGACTCCCACTTGAGAATTTTGCAGAAAAAAAAGCTGTATTTTTAATGATTCCTTGTGTTCCAGGTGGTGCAATAATACTGCAGGGAATTTGAAGCCCTTTTCTGAAACTTGTGACTCCAGAGGTACAGACACCAGCTGTTCATATAGATCTGTGTACATATATATTTTAGATGGCATTCTGGTGTCTGTTTTGATTTGGCCAGTTTGTTATAGCTGGCAACAGACCTGTGTTCTTTATCTATTTGGACTAATTTTCTGTTTCCCTAGATACTTCACCTTGGCTTTTTAGCTCATGGAAATGGCTTGAAATTACAAATCCTTGGAGACAGAACAGAAGAACAGACTCTTGATACTTTGAAAAGAGATTGGTTTTGGAGGAGAGGAGGGAGGCTTTTTACTAAATCTCACTTTCTACCAATTTAAATTCTCTGATTCTTCCATGGGGTGACTGGGATAGTAACTGGCAAGTCCTACAAAGATATTTGGTCTGAGTTGACCAAATATCTTGTGAGATTAGAAGCATTTGTGGTACCATTAAGCTCCAGAAGCTGAACTGGATGCAGAGAGAATCAGTATACACTCAAACCATTTAATCATCCCGATTTTTTTCACAAATCAGCTTTGTTATATACAATTCAGTACAAAGCAAAGAACCCTGGCAGTGAGGCTCCTTTGACTCTCTGGAGCCCTCATGGAGCAGCACCAGGAGGATTATCTTGCAGGCAGTCTAAATTTTGCTTTGTTCCTTTGCTCCTCAAAACACCAGATGTTTGTGTCCTGGCCCATTTCCAGCATGCAGAGGTGCACTGCATGAGATAAAGCAGAGAAGGAACACCAGTCTGCTGAAAAGTATGCAAGCTAGATTGTCTTTCATGAGAGATTTGAAAAGATTAGTTAGGAGCAATTCTTAACTCTTAAGCAGTATAAATACCTCACGGTATTGGAAAATGTTTTCCCTGTCATCTCATCTGCAAATCAATGCAACTCTTTCTGGCTTTCCTTGAGTGATAAACCCCTGAGAAAGCTACTCTGAATGGAAATGCTTCTTGGCAATGCCTTTCAATTATTCCATCAAAGATATTTTACTGCCATCCACAGGCTAAGACACCAGCCCTCAGTTCAGTGAAGAGTTGCAAAGAAGGCATATCATATGCTAATATACAAATTCTAGCTTATAACTTCTTTTTTTTTCACCTCTTTGGATCTGGAGCACACTGCCTCTCAGGCATACAAAGAGCTGCTCTAGTCTTCCCACACAACACTGTCTGCTTGGCTGCAAGAGTTAAAGGTGTTAATCATTCCATCAGCTGTAGCTAAGATGGGTGACATTTTTATCTGTGGAGTATTTACAGTGACATTATTTCACTAGGAATTAAGTTAGTCCTGTGTTTGTACAGGACTCACTTTTTCTGCCACAGAAACTCTGATGCCTGTGATGTGGGATGTGCCAAACATTCTGACAGTGAGCACAGCAACTCAGCTTGGGAAAAAAAGCACAAATATCCTGCAGGGACTACAGGGGGTTATGGCACAATGCATCAACTCAATGTGGGGGGGAATCTTTCCTGAGCATTAATGTCCCTGTTCTCAGGAAGAAACTGATGAAATCTTTAAAGGCTGTAAGTGGTCAATAATTCAGTTTTAGGATGCATCTAAAAGGAGTCTTTTGACACCATGCAAAAGAGAATGTTTGAAAGGCATGGGATTTCAACTTGCTCAACTCCAGAACAGGATTTCTCCAAGATGTAAAGGGAGAGGGAAAAAGGAGGCAAAATAACCCCCCAGTATTCCCCCTCCAACTATCAGCACCCTAGTTGTGGTGTTGTCATCTTGCAACTGTCTTTTGGTTGGTTGGTTGGGTTTTTTTTCTGCTCCTCTTCTAAACCTGTGAAAGTAAAGACCCTATTGAAAAGGCTCACCACAAGCACAGAAGACAAGAACTTCCCTCTTTACAGCCTCCCTAAAGAGGGATTCTTTGTTTCATTGCTGTCATGTTCCCAGTTGTGGTACTCTAAATCCTAAGAGTATAAAGAAATTTCAGGAAACTAGATTCTCAAGCCAAAAAGTGAAGGCACTGGCCAGCTCTGAAAGCATAGGGAGCAGAAAGGATTCTCCTGCACCACTCTTGCACTCACAGTGTCCTATTTTTTCCTGAGGTTTCTCATTTCCATTGTGGCTTTGCCTGTCTTTGTGAGCTCAGATGAGACCATGACCTGAAATTCTGCATTTGTCAGGACAAAGCAACTCCCAGCTGAAGAAAATTGCAGTGCTGCATTCAGAAGACCTGAAATCTTGAGCTCCCAACCAAAGATGACCAAGGAACTTGGCTTTTGGAAAAATGTCACTCATTGCATTTGGAGTGTGTTAATCTCTGCAGACAGCTCCACATTGTTCTCTTTACCTGTGGAGTTTGCACATGAAGCACTATGGGGAGGTGTGGCTGGATGTCACACCTTTTCTCCATACAGTCCTGTTGGCAGGTGACAGGAGGGCCTGGTAGGTAACCAAAAGGCCAGCTCCTTGTGACTATCCTTTTGCCTGTCTCTTTTGGGCAGAGGACAGCTAGTGACAGGCTTTTCCTCAAATCCCATCCTGTCAAAATCAAGCAGAAGCTTCAAATTACTCATTGAGCTCAAGTTCAGAGAGTCCAACCCTTCCACCTCCTGCCACTACTAAGGCAAGAAAGTGAGAGGCTGGGGTGATGTAGAATGTAAGTAGGGTCAAACCTGCTTTTGGCTTAGCAGGTTAAGCTGCTTTGCTGCTGGGCAGATCTGTTCTTGTGCTTTTCTAACAGAGTAGCTCATTTTGGGTTGTTGTTTTTTTTTTCATTGACCAAAACTGTTGAAATAAAATCGTGCTAGACTAAATCTGTTGCTGGCAGACTTCCACTGGAGTCCTTAGCATTACTGCAAATAAGAGCTTGGCCTCTTATGATTTTGAATCATGCTAAGCTCCATTAATCTGCTAATGACTCTGGAAATGGCTTCTTTAGTTCATCCCTGCAGATCTCTTTCCCTATCTTCTCCCTTGAAAGGTTTCATCAGCTGGATCAGCCAGAGAAACACCTGCTCTGTTCACATGCTGAAGAGACCTCCTGCATCCTCCTCATCCATCAAGGAGATGGATAACACCTCAAAAGAGTCTTTAGTCACTACACCATCCCTGTCCATGACAGCACATCAGAGTCTTAATTGAAACACAGAGGAAAGAACATTTAGACTGGATCTTGACAGAGGTTCCATGGCCAAGAGCTGTGCTGCAGGGGGAAATGCAAGTGCAGCTGAGGAGTGAGGCTCACTGAACCATCTGCATGATTGTTCTTTATCATCTTGAAGGCTTCCTATCGCCCAAGAATATTAGCATATTTCCCACGTTGAATCTTTCTTTCCCCTGATTGCAGGACTATTTATATTCCCAAATGACTTCCCCTGCTAATGGGAAATCCAGCCACTTGGTAGCTTGTTTAACAATGTCGACCATTAGCCTGAAGCAGTTCAGGAGAGAACTTGCACATATCCATGCTTTAGATTAATTCCTGTTCTATTTCAGGAGGCTGTTGCTTGGCATGAATATTAACTCTTAGAAGCGGCTCGTTCTTTTTCTCTCCCTATTTATTTATGTATTTTGAATTTTCTTTCTTTTTATTCCCAGTTCTGGCAATGTGGAGACTGGGTGGATGTGGTGATAGACGACCGTCTGCCTTTCCTAAATGGAAGATACCTGTCTGTACACCCCCGAACATCAAATGAGTTCTGGCCATCCTTGCTGGAAAAAGCCTATGCCAAGTAAATATAGCTGACCTGTTCTGCCTGAATAGCTGCTTGATATGACCTGGAGATGCTGATCTCAGGCTGAAGACCTAGAAGTGCCCAGCCCAACTCTGGGACATTAATGGCTGAGAAGTAAAATGAACAGAGCAATGGCTGGTGGCACAATAGGGGCTGGGTTTCTCTTCCTTACTGTAAGCAATCTTCCTTGTCTCTGTTTTTCTTTCATATTTTCCTCTTTAAAACAGCAGGATTACCTCTGTTTACAGTCACTTATCAAAGATTATGCAGCTATTTGTAGTAGGCAACAAGAGGAACCATGACTGAAGAACACGCACATGGACTCCTGTGAGTCTCTGGTCAGCTTTCCCTTTGCACAAAGAGCCCTGACTCTTGGCTGAGGTCCCCAGAGTACTGCAGGAATAATAATGACTAATAAGATAATGCTTTATAAAAATTCCTCTGATGATTGCAGGGATGGGAATGTGGTAACATAGATCTCTAACATTGCCTTTTATTAAATATACTGAAGAGAAATTCCTGTGCAAGGGGTAGTATGAACTTGGTACACGTGCCCTACATCAAGCTGGAGTAGTATTTGCAATGCAGGAAGGAGAGGCAGAAGAAGAGAGCTAGCTAATTATTTTGGCAGATTTGGTCAGGACTAAGTGAATGTGAAAGCAGCATCTGAGCAGCTCAGGAATAGGATGCATTTTGCCCTGAGATATCAGAAAAGTTGACTCAGGATTCCATACCAATTTGCTGCATAAGATTTTAATTACAAAGCAAACCAAGCCTCTATTAAATTAAAGTTGCAAGCGATGCTGTTTATGAGATTCCCATTTGAGAAGTTTTTCCCCAGTGCCCATGACAAATTCTTTTCATCAGTGTAGGACAAGGACAACCCTTCAAAATACAATTAGCTGCAGACTTCATTTGATTACCTTCATTAAATACAGTGTGTATGGTGGGGTTTAACAGCATGCTCTACCTGCTCTAAGTACGGCATGTTCCAGCTTATTTGCTGTCTCAATAAAAAGCACACAATAAAAAAAACAAGGACTGTGTTAGCAATATTAAATTATTATCCTATTATTGCACTCTAGCAGAGTGAACAGGGAGCAGTGCTGAAAACTTGTTTCTGCCTTGCCTTGGGAGAATGGGCAAGTGCCTTCACCTCTCTCCTCTTCCTATTTCTCATTTACAGAAGGGATACTGACCATTTTTGTGAAGGGTCATGACAAAATACAATGTAGAAACTAAGAGTTCAGCTCCATTTGATCTGAAACATCCATTTGAACTCGTCACCCTTGGCTCCCTTCCTGTTCAGAAGAAGGAAACAATGCTTCAAAATGAGATGCATCTCATCTTAAAATGTCAGTGTTGGCAGGAGATGCACCTTATTATTTTCCACTGCCTGGAAAAGACTCTAGACAGCTGCCTCAGATGTGGGTCCAAGTCCATTTTGGAAGCCCTCAGTGTACAGTGTTTATTAAAACACAGTGTAAATGCTAATTATCTTATTTATTTCTTTCTTTCTTTACATTCAGGTTGCGAGGCTCCTACCAAAACTTGCATGGAGGTTACCTTTCTGATGCCTTAGTAGATCTCACAGGTGGAGTCCAAATGCAGTTGCCTTTGAAGGATCCCCCTCCTGATCTGGAGGAGATACTGAAAGCAGCCAACAGTTCTAGGTGTCTGATGGGGTGTAGCACCTCAGGTCAGGTGAGTCACAGGGCCAGTAGAATGCCAGTCATGGTTTACCATGTGCAAAAACTCTTTTGAGTGAAAAAGGAAGGCCATAAACACTCGCATAATGCAGTAGTTGCAGTTTGTGGATGCCTGAAGAGATCTCAGCAGCAGAAAGCAGATAAGGTTCTGCAGTAAGGAATTGTGGGTGATTTGAACCCATCTGGCAGCCAAACACCACCCAACAGCTCAATCACCAATTCCCAAACTGAATCCAGTCCCCAGCACTATTCTAGATACTAGAAGGAAAAATTAACTCTATCCCAGCTGAAACCAGGACAGGAATGTGCTTGTAAAGGCTTTTAGGTAGATGTAGATGGATTGATCTCCCAGAGAGTGGTCTGTGGCTTCATTCCTGGCAACAGAATGGCATCCTCCTGCAGCAGGGCAGATTTTGGCCTCATGGCTTTATGATCAGTTCTAGCAAGGCCAAAACACAGCTCTGCAAAGCATGTGACATTGCTCCTGTAGTGCTGGGTTCATCAGGAGACATGAATGAAGCTTGGCTGTTGCAAACATGCCAGGGACTAGTCCCTCAGCCATGAGGCTGGCACTGAGCTGTGGGTGGCAGGGAAATTCTGCCAGTGACCCACTCCAGAGCATTCTGCAGTTGCAGCAGCTCTGGACCACTGAAGAAGTTGCAAAATGGAAAGACCTGTAATTTTGTTAAATTTACTGGCCTGCTTATGGCTGTAGCAGGAACAACAATCCCATTTTTCTGCAATTAGAAGATAGTGAGACACTGCTATAGTCAAAACCAAGTCTCTTTTTCTGCCATGCCAAAGGGCAGTTCTGGGAACTGATGGTCATACCTTTACAGTGTGAGACAGAGCTAAAAGTTGTGCTTTCTGCCTTTTTGCAGCTGAGGAGGAACATAGAGCTGAGGAATGGGATTGTACAGGGTCATGCCTACACTGTCACAGGAGCTGCAAAGGTAAGATCAAGGACTTGTTCCTGCCTGGTGGGTTTGTACTGGGGATCCACTACAGGACAGTCACACTGCTGTTCCATTCAGAGTGCATTGAATTAGCTTCATGCTTAGGAGGGATTGTTGAAAGCACATAGTCCAAATTCCAAGAAGTGGAAGGATTCTGGCACAATGGGAAGAAACAGAATATCTCAATCTGGTAACTTTTAAAAAATGCAACTTAAATTCACTTTTGTTTTGGGACACTTCAACAGCAAATGCAGCATTTCTGTAGATTTTCATTCCATGCTGACTCTTAAAAAATTTGCTTTTCTCTGTCAAATGGGAATAGAAGCACTGTCTGAAAATGTGGGATTTGTCATATGATGCAAATCTACGTTTGCTCAGCTTGGTTACAAGCTGCCAAAAATCACTGTGTGAAAAGTAAATAACTCGCTGGTTCAAGAACAGCATTTCTGCATCTTGTAAAGCTGTTCTGCTCATGCAGAACTGCTGGCTAGATATTAATATTGCTGATCTGAAAACAGGACCGATTTATCACACAGATCAAAAAAAATGAAAGGTTTTTTTCCTGCCAGGACTCAGAACATAACTTACCTCCCTAAGCTGTAGTGCACACGGGGAGAATTAACAGTAAGGCCAAGAAGGAAATCAAACAATGGCCATGCTATCAAGCAAGATAGTTACTACACATTTTAATCTCAGAACCTAAAGTACTTTAGAAAGGGAGTTTTGTTTTCCATAAGCTATTTTTTCCCTTCTCTTTAATGGTTTCCTGTATGAGCTTTGGCTCATAGCCCTTTGTGCCATGGCATGCTTGGTACAATGAGCTTCTCCTTGGAGGTCAAATATTTGTAGTCAAGAGGCTCCAAAATGAGAGGATGAGGGTTGCCAGGCTCCAGAGAAGACCTCAGATGGCTCTCTTCAAGACAGGAATGGAAGGATTCCAGATTGTCTTGGAGAGGAAGCAGATTGTTTCACCTTCCTACTGTTCATGATGTGGGCAGAGAGGAGAAACAATCTTTGCACACCTTGCAGGAGAGCCAAGGCATCCAAGGGACTGTCCTGTGGTGAAATAATTTGAGGCTGACCAGGAGCTGTGCAAAAAGAGAGACAGAAAGAAAAAAATTTGCAGTTTCTTTCCATTTGCACCATTTTGGCATCACTGGTGAAAATGAGTTCTTTCTGGCTTAAACCAGTGACAGCAAGAGAAGAAAAGCACCAGAAACTCCAGCTATTGGAAACCATAGTACTATAGATATAGAGCCAAAGATTCTGTTTATCATCATCTCTCTGTGTTGACTGCTGATGTTCACTCCAGGCATTTTGTTAATCTTGTTCCTCAGAGTCTCTGCCTTTGCTGACTCACAGTGTCAACTGTGCAGAATTTGTCACTGGACTTTCCCAAGGCCACTGCTGTCATACCATGTGGCAGGAATGCTGCTGCTTCCCTCTGTGTCAGCTTTTCATCACCCTTGGGAAAGCAAAGTGGGCTCAGTTTTCCCCCATATGTCATCACAAGGCAGCAAAAGGCACTAATTTTTAGCTGCAGTTGAGATCGGAAATGAAACAGGTCTCCAAGGTACAAAAGAAGATCCATATTTTTACCCACCTTTTTGACCAAGTTTATTTTTCTTTCCTCTTTACAGATATGCTACAGGAATGGCTGGAAACACATCATCAGGATCTGGAATCCATGGGGCCATGGGGAGTGGAAGGGGCCCTGGAGTGATGAGTATGAGCTTTTATTTCATAAATAAAATCACTCTTCTGGAGGCTTATTGTAAAGGACCTCTGCCTTGCCCCCATTATGATGAAACAGACACTTCTAAATCAATTCCTTATAAGCATATTTTCATCTGCACAGCAACTTCCCACAGAAAACCCATCCAGGGGGAAAACTAAGTGGCACTTAGTGCCCTGGTCTAGCTAGGTGTCATGGTGTCAGGTCTTAGGCTGGACTTGATGATCTCAGAGGTCTATTTCCAGCCTCAACAATAATTCTGTGTAATGCAGTGTTGGTTTTATATGTGCTCCTCACTAGGCTGAGCTCAGGCATCTTTTTTTGTCTATATATACATTTTTTTTCCAATGGATAATTCCAGCTAAGTCACTGATGGAAGAGTTGTTATTACTTGGAGTGCATTGACCTTCCTGCTCCTTATTGCCCTCCCATGAGCCTAAATCAGGGAAGAAGATGCTTAGCATAGCCCATGAGAGTAGGCCAGTATCTTTATGCAGTATTAAACACAGACTAAAAGGATACTTGGTTATTGCAAGTGCTGTTGGGTGGCTTGGACTGATCCTTGTGGAGACACAAGGAGCATTTTTGCTGCTGTGTGTCCAAGTTAACTTTTCTTTCCCGAGGAAAGGAATGATACAGAGAGGGACTGCAACAGCCTTTTGTAAAAAAATAGATGTTAGTTTTCCTGGGGTAACTGCACCAGTGTTTTCCTGACTAGAGAGACATTCACGTGCCACTCTTACATGATTTAGTAGCCTCTCCCTGTTGCTAGGAACACTCACAGGTTCTCTGCTGAGAAAAGTCAGGCTAGCCTGTTGTGTCTGGATGGGTTGGTGGGTGGTGCAGACATGTTTGAGGCTGGGATAATAGCTATCTGCTCAGACAGCATCCTCCCAGTTTTTGGAAGAGTGAACCATAATCGTCACTGTAATTGAAATGTCAGTGGAGTACATTCCCAGGTAAGCTGCATAAATCAATATATTATTGATTCATGCTCTGTTTATTTATCTGAAACCCTGCAGATAGTACAATTATAACTTAATTAAAAACACACTGCTTGGAAAGAACACATTTGACTGGCTAATGTGCCCTTGACACATCACTGTAGTATCAGCACTTCAGAGTGCTGTGCCTTGGTACCTCACTAACCTCTCCAGCTAGGGACAGGTGGCTGGGGCTTGGAGGGCAGGGGCAGGATTCCCCATCCCAGGGCAGGCAACTCAGCCAGGTACAACAAGGGCACAGAGCTCTGTTTGCTGGCCTTTGTTTTGAAGGTGTTGAACACAGTCCTGTTCCCAAAGTGCAGTTTGCTCACCTTTCCTGATCCCTCATGACTTGAAAGGCTGGTTAGAGGAGTGGGTTGGCCAGAATGATGGAAAATTGTGCCTCACATCTGCTTGATTTGTTCCTGTTTGCAGCTCTCCTCAGTGGGACTATGTTGATCCTCAATGCAGAGAAGCCCTCCTCAGAAGTAAGGATGATGGAGAATTCTGGTATGCCCCTGTTAATCCTTTTGTCTATCAGTTTTTCTGTTAATTATGGGGAAAAAAAGTCATTCAGGCAGTTATGCTCTTAGTAGGCACCCTGTGTTAGCTGTGTGCAAACAGCAAATTGGATGTTGTCCTGACCTCATTTTTTCAGAGGAAACCATACCTGGAGAAATTGAACTGGTCAAGATTAAGTAATAAGCTGGTGGAAAAAAAAAAGAAAAATGAAATAGAAATCCAGCTCTATGAGACCTACTCATGCTGCCCTTCCCCATAAAGTGCCCAGCTTCAACCTTGCACTGTCTGGTGCTCAGAGTGGGCAGGTGGCTGAGCAGGTCATAGAGCTTGTACACTTGACTGCTCTGCAGGTATTTGTGGCATTTCGTTGCCTCTGATTCCTCTCTGATCCAGTTTAGCAAAGTGTGAACCATTCTTTAGAAAAGCTATTTTATTATTCAGAAAGCTCACACTTGTCCCTCGAGGCTCTGAGGAAAGCAGAGGAAGGGCAGGCTGGGGGTTGGACTAGATGATCTTCTAGGTCCCTTCCAACCCCTAACATCTGTGATTCTGTGGTCTGATAGACACTGCTGGCTTCAGCAAAGCATGGGAGCAGGACATCATAGAGACACAAAGTGCAGTGGCAAAGCTGTGCTGGAGATGATGGGACTCCACCTGGGTACTACTAAATGTATTCTGTGATTTCCCTGGGGTTTAGGTGCAGTCAGGGCAACCCAAATGCACTGACCTCTTTGGTAGGGTATCAGCCAGCTCAGCAACACCCTGCAGTGCTCTCTGTTAATCTCCTTTTAAAGACACAGGGAGTCAATGTGAGTACCTGACCAGTGTCTCAAAATGACAGGTGGGATTTCTTCCTCTGCAGGATGTCTTGTGAAAGCTTCAAGGAGCAATTTTCTTGGCTGTATGTATGTAACAGCACACCAACCTTTCTGGACTATGAAGATCAGCACTGCACAACTTGGTCTGTGGACAGTCACATCAACGTGTGGAGTCCAGTCCTTGCCACTGGCAGGAACAACTATGCCCCAGGTAATGAGCCCTCACCACGGCCACTCAGCCCCCTCCTTCCTTCCCCTGGTGCTTACAGTAAAACATCCACCCTGAGCCCTGAACTGCAGAAATCCTGACGTCCAGTTGTCAATGCCTGCCCTTTCCCATTAGAGCACCTGTCACCTGAAGAGGCAGAAACAAAGCAGCAGCACTGGCTGCTGAGTTAAAACAGGAGACTTGTGATTTAAAAACCCTGAACTTTGCAAATCAAAATGTGCTTGTCTGTATTCTTCCAGCCAGTTGCAGTAGGTGTTCCTGGAGACCTTGTCAGAAAGTCTCGTCTGGCAAATCTGGAGCTGATTTTACAGAGTGAGAAATACTCTGAAAATAAGTGGATATGAAATGAAATAATTGTGCTACAAAGCTCTATTTTTAAAGGTAGAAAAATCTTTGAGCAGATGGTTGGTTTTATTGGCTGTGCAAGGAATCTTCTGGCATCGAAAGCTCCAATTAGTGGGATGTGTCACATATTATCCAGTGCACGAGCTTAAGGCCTTAAGGCACAGAAGAGGGTGAAAAGCTTTGACAC
>JANHGL010010694.1:54555-78525 GCA_024611195.1 Ceyx melanurus | reverse complement strand
TTACAGCATAATATTTTATATAAATGAAATTATTCAAATATAAGTATATATATCTTTTTAAATATATCTTTTTAAATATATAAATAAATCAATCAATGCCAGTGCTGCTGCATGTCATGGAAATTGGGACTGAGTGAGGAGGTGCTGGGGATGAAGTGAGAGCATGTGGGCAGAGCTCTTAGAGCTGTGTTTTCCACCAACCCTCTAGTAAAGTTCCTGTCTTTAGCCAGTTGGGCTAAATTGCAGCTTTTAACCCACCCAGCACAGCTACATGGCTAAAGACTAAACTGGTTTAAGCAGATGCTGCCATCTCAGTCATTTTTTCCCCAATTTGGGCATCTTACTGCTTTATCAGGGATGTTTCCTGATAACCAAAACTTTGGCCAAGCAGCTGCCTTTTCCCTCAACACTCTGTCTTGTCCCTAACACAGCCCCTAACAAGGACAGTTTCTGGACCATTTTGTCTTTTTCTTTCATGTGTTTCTGGTCTTCAAGCCACAGTCCTTTCCAGCCCAGCCACTGGGTCAGGCAGCTGATTAAGAACCACTGCTTTTCTGCCTTGTAGGTGAAGCAGATGTTGGTGTGTGTGCTTGAGAGAAATCTGCATGACTTTTATGACTTTGCCAAAGATTTCTAGAGTGATTAATGTGCAATTAGTTTAACTCCAGATGCCTCAACTCCTACTGGTAATGTGGGGAGACTACAAAACCCTGTTGTATTGAAAAGATCTTGGAGCAGTAACTACCTCTATCTCTGTGTAAGCAAGAGCTGACACAACAGGCTACTACTGGGACACCATTGTGGCCACTGTTAATCTATTAACATTTTCTCAGCAGATGCAGTTTCAAGCAACCCTCAGTATTTTTTCAAAGTGCCATATTATGACTCAAAAACCTATAATGTAGCCATTTCACTCATGCAAAAACATGCTGAGGATAAGCAGGATGCAAAGAACCTGAAGATTGGCTTTTTGATCACCACGGTAAGCACAATCAAGTGTTGTGTAGGCACTGGCATTTACTGTGTGGTTTATTATACCTGCACATGGAAGTGAAAGCCTGAATTACATTTTGGGTTGTAAAAAGAGAGCAGTCAGTATTTGGAATTATTTTGATGCATTCTATGATAGAGAATCACAGGGAAAATAGAGTTAGGTGGGCTTAGTCCTTGCTTAGTTCTTTATTTCTGTCTTAAAAGACAGAATATACTGCACTTGAGCAATATTCCAGGTCTAGTAGAGAAGTGAATATTCTCTTGCTCCTCAAAATGTGGCCACACACACCCCCTCCTTTTTTTTATCACAGAAATGCCATGCAAAATCCATTTACAAAATATCTTGCTCAAGACCAGCACCAAGGGTAATCCACTCAGATGCTTGGGATCTCCACTACAATTTCCCTGGTTTTTTTCTCTTGGTGACTGTCCAGTGAGGTGCCATCTCAAGGGCAGTTGTTGTAAGAGTTTAAGAGTTTAAGAGTTGCCAGGTTTACTGAAATCACAGCTGCTAGTGCAAATGGATGCTAGCCTTTTCCAAAGTGTTTTTGCTGTTGGCTGAGGAGGGTGTGAGAGGTTTTTTTTCTTAATCTGAAGAATGAAAGGAAACAGAGATTGCTGTGAGTCTAACTTCACATTCTCCTGTTCACTGGAGAGGTTTGCCCTAGTCCCAGGCTTTGAATAATTGATGCCATAAGTCTAGCAGCTCCTTATAAAGGAAGAGAGTGGCTTTGTAGCTCATAAATTTATCAGTATCTGAGAAATAAAGGATGTAATACAAAGACCTTTCCTTCAGTAAGGGGAACTCACTATCCCAATGCAAGGAGATCCTCTGTCCTAAGCAGGCTTTCAGGACTCCATGGGGCCAAGGATTGCTATGGAGCACCTGGTCAATGTGGGAAAGAGGACAGTTATGCTGCTCTGTCATAGCTTTTAGTAACATAATGATCATATAATTGGTACAAATCCACACAGCAGATTACAGTAAAAATATTCCTCCGTGGACACAGCCCTAAGTATTTTAACAGGAATGCTCCTCACAGCCAGCCCAGAGTCCTGCCCTGGTAGCAGCAAAAGTCAAGTCCAGAGGCTAAAACCAGGGTAGGTGTCCCCTCTGTTTATTTCCCAGCTCAGTGGCTGAGGGCAGTCAGAGGTGGCATCTTTGCATAAACCTTTACAAGGGGTTTTCTTTGTGCAAGGTGAGTGCAATTGCTAAGATTCATGTGGCTTCACTCTTCCTCCTTGGGCTGCTTTCACTGCCATTACTCATTAGCAGCATCATTCATTGTTCAGTACCTCTTGAGGTGCATCAAATTGTTGCTGTGAAGTTAAAAGAGTGTTATCCCTCAGCAGGATGAGAGGGCAATGGAGTGCAGGCAAGGATGCAAACCCGAATGGACACATCTGATAGCTCTAGGAAGCCTTTGATTAAATACACACATGGAACACTAATACATGGCTGGGAGGGGAGTTTAATGTTGTGTGATAAAGCTGAGCAATGTATAGAGGCTGATTCTTATCTCACACCGGGTTTGACTCCACTGAGGTATTAATCTCCTTCTGCTTTTTACCAGAAGGAATGTGGAATGAGAAGCAAAAGTAAGAAAAGGATGAAACCATTTGTTTCTTTGCAGCACTGCCCATTTCTATCTGCTCAAGATCTGACCCATAATACTTGGCAGTCTCCATACCTCCCAGCTGTCTGTAACAGTAATCATCTTTTTTTTTCTTTTTTTTTCCCTCCGAAAATAGCAGTTTTATGTTATTTTCTTCCAAAGGCATGACTCATAAATAACCCTGCCATGCTGTATAACCCTTCTAAATGGAATTTATACACACTGATGTATTCTTGGGAATATGTTTAGTAAGAGTTTTTTATTATGCTATCTTTACATGTCATCATGGTAATAGCTGTTGTGTTATATTTGTTTGACCTCAGCAAAAAAATGCAGGAATAACAGAAGAAAGATCAGAATATTCTGTTTTCTTCTGACACTTGTTGGAAGGTTTGGGTTGTGATTCTTGAAGCATTGTCATCCAGATGAGATTCTTAGTGAGCTCTCTGATCACGCTAGATCTCGGGGAAGTTTTATTGAGTATTCATCCTTGATTTCTTCATGAACTGCTTAATCCTAGTTGAAGTTCTCTTCAAAGCCACTTACATTCATTTTGCCTTCTGTTCCTTTCAGTTCTTCCACTCTTGTGTATATTTGACGTGTCCTTGAACAAAGTCTGTCACCTGGATTGGGTTTTTCATGCCACTGAGTTAGGATGCAGTGTATATTAAGAGAGCTGTGGGAACATAAAGCTGCTGTGGGTGCACTTGCTCATTTACTTTCTTTACATTCCTGACATGGAGGGGAGATACCCAACTATATTTTTCTTTCAGGAGAACTTCAAAGTTCTGAAAAAAATATTTTCCCCAACTCGAGATGTGACTGGCTACTTTATCCTGAACCCAGGAACCTATGCTGTTGTTCCTCTCACAACTGAGGACCAGGAATTTGAATTTCTCTTAAGAATTTTCATGAAGAAAAAAGACCTCAAAGAGTAAGATGACAACAACTCCTTATATGCACCAGATTTACAGTGTACTGGGATTTAAGAATTTAATGTCAAGATAATTAATGTGGTTATTTGCTCAGAAGTGTGCTGGGAAGACACAGCTGAGATCCAAGATCCAAAGGGATCAGATGTATAGTGAGATGCATAGAAGTGGTCACTGGAGAACAGGGCAGTGCCATCAAAGGTCTCAGCTTTGGTACAAAGAGTCACATAAGTGAGTGATAATTATGAGATATGCCCTCCCCCACCAAGTCTGGGTAAAATCTCCCTTTACTGAAAGAAAGACTGAGAGATTGTTTTTCTTAACAGCTGTTATGTAGTTTTTTATGTTATGCCAGCTGGATGCTAGATGAGTAAGGTTTTATTCTGTTCAGAGTGGGACCTGCAGAAACAAAGAGCAGCAAAAGACCTTGATGCTTTCCCCCAGACATCTCATAGACAGGCTGGTAGGGCCTCATACCCTAAAAACTAGCCTTGAATACAAGTTTTAGTGGAAAAAAATGGTATCTTAGTTCAAGCAAAGGCAACCGTTATCACATTTTCAGACAAATATCTGTGTGTGCTTTACATAAAGAGCAAGTCCCAGCATTCGACCTCACTGAAGGACCTTCAAGCATCAGCTGTGCAGTAGCTTTCCTTCAGCAAACTTTGTAGTGGAGGTGACTGTAGCTGTTACCTCCTAGGCCCGTATCTTAATAATGAGATTGCTTTCTAGGCTTTGGCCCCTGGCATAAATAGACCAAAACCGACCAAGGCAACTCCTTAGTTATGAAAAACAAACATGAGAAGTCTGTGCTCTGGGCTGAACTGCATTCAGAAGATGAGTCATGTATAAAACAGCTCAACCATGGCAGGTAGCACCTTCCAGGAGAGCCTCTGACACTCGGTGACCTTCCTGAGCAAGGCCAAGCAGGGGGAATCCCCTTCTTATGGGTCTCTGTAGCACTAACCTATATAATAGAACAAATGTTTTAGATATAACATCTGGTTTGCCTCATTTCTCTGCCAAAAGTGAGACTTAAGTATCGAATGTTGCTACTGAGCCTCAGAAGGAATGGTGACCCCACCTCTATTTCAGGCAGTGTGCACATTATTTAAAAGATGCTGTCTTTTACTAGCCCAGCTGCTACTTTTTTTTTTTTTTCTTACTAAAACAGTCAAAGAGAAAGCAGCTGAAAATTCTGTGTGGTTCAAGGCAGTCCAACCCTGTTTTCTATGTGGTGAGGTTAGTCCTGGCATTCTCAGGGTGAGATAAATTGGCTTTTCTTTACTGCTGGGCCTGCAGGGCCAGCTCAGGGAAGGCAGTGGCCCTGGAGAAGCCAGAGGCTCAGACCTGCTCACGTCTGCTTGCACAGACAGGCCCAGGACTGGTGCAACAGGTTTGACTGAACTGGGACAAGTGAGTGCTGAGCATCTTGTGGGGCCACGGGCTGGGGTGACTGCTCCTGTTGGTGCCTGCATTCTGCCACATCTGCACTTCAGTGCTCTGAAAAAAAAAACACTTTTTCTTGCAGTTTGACTCATCTAACTCTTTTCTAGGAACTCAAACACCCTGCCCAGCCCAGAGCTGCCAATGGTAAGAGTCTGAAAAATGGGATAGATACTGGTGGTGGTGAATGGTTCCCAGAGAGCTGACTGTTTAGTAGCCAGCTCTACTGACTCATTGTCTTCCTTTCCCTACATACCAGACACCACTCTGCTTTTCTCTTCTTTCACCAGCCAGTACCTGTCCTAGAGTTTGACTCTGGCACTTTGCAACCTTGCTGGGAGAGAAGGTGATCAGCTTGGGGTACCTCTCTGGAAAGAGAGAAGTGACAATGAAGCCCTTCTTCTTCACATGCATCTTTCTTCAGAGCCAGATTTCCAAAGGAAACTAATGTCAAACAGTCCCTCTGCCAACCTGTCAGCCTGTCCTTTTCACCTCATCACCTTTAACACTTTGACCAAGCAAATATAGTGGGGGGAAGATAATTTCAAAGATATTAAATTCTTGCAATGCCCGTAAAATGGGTATGTATCTAAGGAGGAAAGAGGGGGCAACTTGAGGAAAAAAAATCACTGTTTTAATCTGACCTCTTTTTAAGAGACCTCACACCTGAGAGTGAGGTCCATGTGGATGGCCCTCCCTGTGGGAATAGCTTCATTTAAATTCTTGCATCCTATAAATCACAGGAGTCCATAGAAGTGAGACCCAAACCCCAGAAAAGGTTGTCTGATTTTCATCAGGATGTCTTCACGGACACAAGGGAAATTACACTTCAAAACTGGTTGTGCCTCTAGTTTAACCCACATTTCAGCCTGTCTAGCCCAGCTACCATCTGTTGCTGGACATCCTTGCTGTGAACTATGCAAATTTGCCCGAGCTGGTCCAGTCCATGCTGCTGTCTCCCCAGTTGCTTGCCAAACCCTGCTGCTGAGAGGCTGTTATTTATAGCAGCACAAACTCGGTGCAGGTCTTTGAAGCCACAGCTGTAAAGCTGCTTCAGGAGAACAGAAAACAGAATCTTTTGCTTGTGATTCATTTTCCAGCCTGCAATTAAGCTCCATTAGAGGGGTAGTGTAAATGTTGGCTTATTATCTCTTTCCACTGACACGTTGTCAGTCATTAGCCAATGTTTTGAAAATGATGAATTGCTCTTGTTTAAGTATTTTGGCTTCAGTGGTGTGAGTTACCTTGCAGGGAGCTGAAGACATTGGGGCTGGGCCTTAGATTTTTGGGGAAAAAATTATAATGTTAAGGATAGTTCTTCTTAGTGCCTGGTGGTTTTCCTCACTAGAGAGCTGAAAAAAACCCACTTGATCATTTAATTCCTATTGCTCAGGCACAGTCAAGCCTGCCTTGGGGTTGAGAAGGTACAAAAGAAAACTCAATTTCTGCTCTATTTTCTTGGGCACATGCATCTTCACATGCCCTAAGCCAGTGGTTTCAACTGAGGGCCATGAGTAATGGTCAGACTGTCTCTAAACTCATGTTGACTCGGTGAGAGCTCCAAACTGGAAGTGTTCTGTCTTCCTCAGGACCCTGAGCTGCTCCTTCCTGGTTGTACTAAGTGCTAGTGTCTAAACTATTCTTCTTCCTTCATTGCAGTAGCTGTTCCTCACTCCTAGTCCAGTTTACTTTTAGCATGTTAAAACTCCAGCCTCTACTCTACCTTCCCTGTCCTTTCTGAAGTGCTGTTTGGATCTGCAGACTTCTGCCTCCAGTTGTTTTGTAACTGAATTATTCATGTGTGTACTTTTTCTTTGATCCAGGATGTACCAAGACAGAACGAGGACAGCTCCTATAAGGCTCTCTTCCTGAGACACACTAAGCAGGTATCCTGTCTAAAATACCTTCTTGCAAGCAAAATACAAAAGGCATGTGGACTTGCAAAAAGAAAACCTGATCTACGATGTTGATACAAATCCTTTTAGAAAAATGTGGGTTGGTTTTGTTGTTTTTTTTTTTGAACTGTAGCTCCATTCTCAAGTGGATACCCTGAAAGCACTATTGATTGACCTGCCAAAACCCCCAGAAAAAATGGGACATTCAGCTGGATTAGATTGACTAGCCCCATATATCAGTAGAGGACTGAAGATTTGTGGTGATGGGCTTGCATATGTAATTTTTTTTAATGGTTTGTTGTGCTTTGTTTTTTGTTTTTTGTTTTTTTTTACTGAAAGCAATTAGAAAGCCTTGGGTATTCCTCCTTCTCATCAGTATCATTTTCCATTTGCCTTCATGACATTTGGATGCCAGACATCAGTCAGCATTTGAGTAATTGATTCCTGCTCTTTCTGAGCCAAACTCTTGTGTGTTCACAGGAGATGCTGTTAATAGTTTAATAAACTGTTATAAAGAACTCCTCGACTTAGTCAAGAGGAAAAAAAAATCACTGCCAAAAGCCTTTGCACAACGGACCTCTTGCAGTTAATAGTTATATCAATGCATGAAGGTGAAAATGAACACTGCCTGCCATGCTGAGTGCCCTGGGAATGTCTCAGAGGGAGTCAGGCACTCAGGTTCACCGATGGATGGCTGAGAGGGAAGCCTCCAGCAGCCCCAGTGCTGCTCAAACAGCTCCCTGCTGTGCCTGCCCATCAGCAGCTCCCCAGCTAGGGGCTGGAGAAGTCAACCCATCACTGCTGAAAATCCCCCATGGTGATGGGAGTGCCTGTAACTCCCCTGCAGACTCTTGTGGGGAAGGACAAAGAGGAGCCCAGCAGCAGGGAGGGCTTTGTTATGCTCCTGAAGGAGTTCTGCTGCTCCTCTGATGGAAACAGAGGTCCTTTTTGGTAACCATGGGACCTGAGTAAAAAAGTTTCAGGCAAAAGTGACACTGGAGAAAACTTTATGCTCACAGAACTCTCTCTGCATTTTATTCTTCATTAGGGCTCAGATATTGATGCTTTGCAGCTGCAACAACTCCTTAATGAAGTGATCATGCAAGGTAAAGCTTTTACAACCCAGCTAATGTCTTTGGTGCTTCCCTATCCTTAATCTACTGTAAATTAGACAGAATTTAGTGGTGTCCTGATGGTCCTCAAAAAATCCCCAGCACGGCCTAATGCACTGCTGGCTCTTGAAAAATGAGAACTGCTTCCACCAGGATTCCTTTATGTGCCCAACAGCTTAGGTTTATTTTTTAATGAGAATCCAAATAATTATCACAGGAAGAAGGCAATGCAGCCCAGGCCAGCTGCTAGCAGACTTTTGAACGCATGTCCATCAGCAAAGCTGCCAAGGGATAGCTTCTGCTTCTCAGACCTACCCTACCCCACATGCTGTCCTTCTGGGTGTCCCTTCATGAGCCCTCCTGAGCATCCATTCCTGCTCTGTGCCCCACCACCTGCAGCAGGATCTCAGTCCTTGGCTGGGCTGAATCAGTGAGTGCCTGAGGGAAGAGTTTCTCCCAGTTCAGCCCTGGCCTGCATTGCTCCTCTGCAAAGACCTCAAGCTGGATTTCAGAATTTCCCAGCTTTCCTAACCTGCCCACCTTGAAAATAGCATGAGACAGGGGCACAAGCCAGAGGGTTTGAATGAACTCAGTCATGCAGAAGGCTCAAAGCACTTAGAACTCACAAATTCAGCATAAGTGGCCTTTCTTATCACTGTCATTTCCTTTAACTCTTCCCTCTTGAAATAAAGATTCTATCAGGACAGGTAGGTGGGTAGAGAGTGTGCAGAGCAGCTGCCTGTGAGCCCAAACAGGGCATCTGTCCTTGGGGGAGGGAGCATATCTGAGATGCTTCAAACTCCCTCAGTGGACCTCAACCTGACATGTAGTCCTTGCTGCTGTTTGAGAATCTGAGCCACATCTGGGGCTTTTTAGCTATGTGAACCTTCAGACTAGTGTCCTCCTTCCCTCTGAATGGTGACCTGATGCCTCTGTGAACCTCTCTGCTCCCTCTAATTCCTTCTGTGTTGTCCATTCTTGCAGATGAAATGACCAGCCTGGGAGGAAGATTCAGCTTCGATTCGTGCAGAGGCATTTTAGCTCTGATGGATGTATCCTTTCAGCAGAAGCAATAAACTTCCCTGGGGCTGCCCATCCTTGCCTTGAGTTATGGCTGAGCTGAGCATCCCAGTGTGAGAACCTGCAAGTAAATATTAGCCACAGTCCTCCATAAATAACTGTCCCAGAGTTAATGCAGGACTTTGCCATGCATGCCCTGGCTCTGGTGTTGCTGCTGAAAGGTGATGAGCAACATTCTGCTACCAGACAACTCTTTGATCTCATTTTCCCTCTGTAGGGCCAAAATCTTGGCTAAGCTTGGGTGCAGGTCCAGGGCAAGGAGAAAGCACAGAGCTCAGATCTTCCATCATGACTGCAACTGTGCTGGCCTGTGATGGCAGCTCCAGGCTGCTAGCTCTGCCAGCAAAGCTGGTGTCAGGGGGGAAGCTGAACCACAGCCACTTGCCTGGCAGGCCATTCATCCTTTCCAGTGTACCTTCTCTACATGGATCACACAGGCTTTTTACTGTTAACAGGATAACACTGGAAACACATTGCTGGCTGTTGTGGAACAAGAGGGCTGCTTGATGAAAACATATTTTCCCTCGTGTGTTTTCTCCCCCTTGTTTGCTCACTGTCTCTTTTCTTCTGTGTCCTGAAATAAATAAGAGACATATTCAGACCTTTATAAACTGCCAGGGAATTAATTAAAATGACCAGAAGTCCCTCTTTCTAGCTTTCTGCATCCCTCTTTCCAAATCTTCTTCTGGGCTAAGTGGGTGCTGTGAATTCATGGCACATGCAAAAAGCTGACAAAGCCACTGCTCTGCTTCCATTCAAGATTAATTTTTCATTCTCTGGGCTACATATAACCCATGTAGATTGTGACCTATCCTGGCTTTCAAAGCCAGTATTGGCTTTTTTTTCACTCAGATTTCATGGCAGTGGCACTTGTCTGCTTATATTTCACTGGTGATGTGTTTTGCTTCTGGGGAGTTTTCACCACCCCAGCTGCATTAGGTAAGGTGCTGTATGTCTGCCCAGGACTCCTGGATGATGTACAGAGGGGAGCAGTTCATAGTCCTTTGAGCATCCCTGGGAAATGCCTGCTGACAGCCCTAGGCAGCTCATGGTAGGGAAGTGTTTTCTGTGTCATCTACACATGGCTCAAAGGCTGCTGCTGCCTTCTGCCAGCAGGCATCTGGGTCAGCTCCCCATCCTCTTGGGAAGTACCTGTTCCTCCAGGAGGATTCACCCAGAGCTAATACTCTGCTGCCACATGCATAGAGGCAAGGCAATGTGCACACGTGTCTTGGGGGGTCATGTTCATCCCCAGGGGTCTCTGCTCAGTGGCTAAATGCCAACTGAAGCAATCACTGCAGGTTCTCTTGTGGTTAAAGGCACCACATGAACAGAAACCTTTTCATTGTGAGCACAGGTATGAGCAGCTGTACAACGTGCCCAAGGAAGTGAATTTCTCTCTAAGCATAACTGAGAGCAGAAAAGCACTTGGCTTCCTCAAACCAAAGTAACAGAAGAGACTGCATCTCTTTTCTTTCTTTAGGTGAACAAAGGCAGCCAGGTTCAGCTTTCATTACCTGTTCCAACCTTAACCAAATGCACAGCTCAACTCAAGCGGGCGACTGACACTGCAGGAGTTTGGGAGCCTCTGGAGAAGCCTCATGAAGTACATGGTACATGGGGGGGCTGCTCCCTCTTTGACTTCTTTCCATCAGCAGGGCACAGATGCTCTCCCATGTCAAAGCACTGTGAGGGAAAAAAGTTGCAAAGGTTGCTTGCTTAGTGGGTGAGATTTCCATCCTCTCCTGCAAAGGTTCTGAGGAAGCAGTGACTTGTGTAAAGTGCTCCAAACAAGCAGCAGATTTTCTAGTGCAGGGAATGTTGAGGAAAAAGTGGGGAAAGGTAGGAAGGTCAATTAGGCTCAGAGTTTGATGGAAATCTCTGTTTGTGTGCCACCACTAGCAATTTTTCTTTTTTTAAAAAAGCTTTCTAAGCTGAAATGAGCTCTTGAGCAGAGTCATCTGAAAAGTGTCACATTGGTGCAGTTTGTAGTGGAGATGCATAGCATCCAATGGAAATTTATCTGGGTGAAATATCTCTGCTCCAGGATAAGCATTAGGTCTCAAAGCAATGAGGAGAGTAGCTTGGTATTTAGGGGCCCACCTAAATTCAGAGCCAGGACACACATGGCAGCTTCTCTGGGTCTGGTCCTTCTCCCTCAGCCTTGGTGCAGGACAGGAAGGTTTCCTGGAGCCTCAGGGTTGCGTGGGATTTACTTGGTTTCATCCCTCTGAAGATGTTCTGAGGGCATCTGGGGTACCAGTTCCCCATCAGGCTCTTCCCACTGACAGCACCTTAAGTGTGGCTTGTGGGTTTTCAACAGTGTGTTGGGAAAGATGTCCCCACATCCTTCTGGGACTCAGGACTCCTGGCTTATTTCACACTTTCTATACAATGTGGGTTGTTTTGTCTGTGGAGGTGTGAGTATTCCCATTGCTGCCTGTACATATATACTAGGGAGAGTGAGCAAAAAAGCTTCCACCCACCCAGAATTCTGGGATTTCTTATAGTACAGTGTTTGAGCCTTCTGGAGAAGGGTTTCCCTTGGCACAGACACCCCATCTAATCTTTTAAGCCTATTTATTAAGGAGGGAAAACATCCTACGTAATTAGATGTTGTAGTAGATTTTGGGAATGCTGATAGGGGCTTGTAAGCTGGCTTTACACTATTTTTATTGTTCTTTTAGGATATCTTCAGCAAGGCAGACAGAAACCATTCTGGATTTCTTGATGTGTATGAACTGAAGAGTGCAGTGCAGGCAGCAGGTACATCCACAGGTGCTGGGCAGCTTTCTGGTGGCAGCGAAGGAAAGGATAAAAAAAAAAAGAGAAAAAAAGTGGCTTTAGGGTTTGGATTGCACAGAAGTGCCAGTCAGATCCCAGCTCTGCTCAGAGGTCTGCATGGTTTTTAGGGCATTGAGACAGAAAACTCATTTCAGGGAGTGCAACTGGGGAGCCAGCAGAGAGATGCAGAGAAGCACAGCCCTGAGCAGAGCCTTAAGACCAATTTATTCACAGGTTCTCTAGGTCATAGACAAAACATTCAGCAGTGGAAAGGAGAAAGGACCAGTGGCTGCTTGCACTTGTCTCCCCAGTTCCTGCAGTTTCTCTCCAGGGCAGTGCTGAAGCCTGTGAGGGAAGCCACAGTGACAGGCATTTATTTAGTTCACACTGACCTCTGTTGGCTACACGGATGCTGAAACTTGCAGAGATGAGCCATGGGACTCCTTCATCCCAGGGAAGAATTTCTCTGGAGGCTTTGTGTGTGAAATGCAGCTCTGAGACAGCAACCTGCTAATTGTATGGTAGAGAAACTCCCATTTGGCTACCTGGAGCTTGGAGGGCTGTGGTCCCCAGGAGGAACTCAGTGCAGGATGGTTATTCCTGGAAGCCATCAGCTCAGGGGGTGTATATATAATTTTTTGTGGTTGCTGAGAGGTGGACAGAGCAGTAGCATCTGCCTGAGGAGCACAGCACTTGTGCCAAGTGACAGAGGAGACACTGCCAGGGCCATTCTGTAAGAAAGGTGCTAAAATGCAACACTGGAAGGAAAATAGTTCATTGAGAAGTCCTGGCAGCCAAAACAGTGCAGCTATTTGAAGGGATGAAAAGGGATCATTAAATGCAACTACATGTTGGGCTACAAGCAGTTCTGAGACAGGAGGAAAAAAGAAACTTATGAGCTCATTCTTGCCACCTTCTGAGTCAGATAGCAACATTTGAATTTGGTTTTGCATTAGGATGATTCCCATCCAGAATAAAAAATGACATTAATTAGATTTCTTTTTAATTGCTAACTTTTCCTCCTAGAAAAAAAAATAATCTAAAATCAGATTAATCTTTATTTTAAATGTATTTTAAGGCCAACTGTATTTCTGTGATTTAAATATTCATCATTGTGTGTCTTGAAGTTCTTCAAGTAGGCACATTCAGTCAGTTTGTCAATGTACTGACCCATCTCCATTGGCTGTATTTCCCTCTACACAGATGTAGAGAAACCATTTATTTCTTCTCTGATTGTTCAACTAATTTAGCTCCATGATGAGTTCATTTAAAACTGCAAAGTTTAGAGCTGGTAGCAAAAAAACAGGAAAGTTTCTTCTCTTCTGGCTGAGCCACTGAAAACTAGGAGTGAACAAATGAGACTTTTCTGAAACCTCAGAGAATGAATTAAACCAAAGCTATCAGTCCATTCTCTGCAGAAAATTTCTCTTTTGTTTAGCAAATCAGCTTTTAGTGCAAAATATATTTAAATCATTCCTCTTATATAGCCAGCACGTTTAGGGTAGCTTTATTTAACTAATAAAAGACACATTCTAAAAGGCAAATTTTGTTCATTCAACTGAATACCAATTTCCATCCAAGCAGGCTGTGACACAAATACTGAATAATCAGCTAATAAAAAAGAAATGCATCCTTCACCATTTTTCTAATAGAAGAGAAAATGTAAAAATTAAGAATCCTAGGCTTGCTATACTGCATAATAATAGCATGGTCGTGTGGTATCTCCCTGTTTAGCTGAAAGCACTGGTGGTGATGTAAATGCTCAGAGTTTTAACAGTTATGAATCAAAGAAAACCACTTTTTTTCTTATAAAAAAAGAAAAGCTAAAGAGGCAAAGCAAGATAAGCCAGGATTAGTTAGCTCAGTGTTTCCTACTTGGTGACCTAACCACGACTCAAGTGACTAGACTTTGATTTTCCATCACCCTACCTTGACTCCTGAGGCAAAGCAAGCTGCTGTCCAGGGATGCAGAGACCCAGCATGACAGGGTGGGGGGTTGTTGGAGGTCCCCAGCTTCTATCCAGGGTGCACAAGGCTATCAGAGCTGGTCCAACACCCCCCCAGTGTGTCTCCACCATCATTCCTCTTCCCTCCACAGGTCTGGCTGCTAGTGAGCAGCTCCTGCACCTGATGGCCTTGCGTTATGGTGATGGAAGCAGGAGAATGGGCTTCTCTGACTTCTTGTGCTGCATGCTGCACCTCGAGACCATGACCTGTGAGTCTCAGCACCAGGGCCTGGGGTTGGGCAGGGGATGTGGCAGAAGCAGAGCATGAGAAGCCAGACCAAGGGGCAGTGGCAGGAGGCAAGGGACACGATGCTAGGCGTGATAATACAAGTCTAACAACGTGGTTTGGAAATAACAAAGCAGAGTTTTGGCATGGTCCAGGAATCCCTCTGGGCAGCCTGTTTGCCAGAAGCCAGAATGATCTCCTGCCCACAGAAGCAACTGGTTGGTAGAGAGTGGTTTAGTGCTGAAAGCAGCAGCTGGGAGCACAGTGATGCTGAAAGGGGCCAGAAGGAAGGTCAGCCCCCAGTTTCCCATCAGAGCTGTTGGGAATGTCTGTGGCTGCAGTGGCACCATGCTGCTCTGTGCTTTTCCCTGCTGAGGAGCCATGGTAATGTATATCCAGAACTTCCTAGCTGCCAATCCCTTTTTTGATGGGTGGATTTAATTTGGCCTCTGCAGGCTGTCCTTAGAACCCTTCTACACTAAGTCTCATTTTGAGGTTGGCCAAGGCTCTGAGCAGCCTGGTCTAGTTGAGGGGATCCCTGCTCCCTGCAGGGGGGCTGCACTAGATGACCTTTGGAGGCCCCTTCCAGCCCTAAACATTCTATGATTCTATGATTCATTTTTCTAAAACCAAGATGTGTCCTTGTGCTTCTGCCCTTCCACACAAGTTTGAGTCTTCAACTTCCCTCTCAGTGGCTAAACAAACCCATGTTGACCTATTGTCTTGCAATTGCAAGGATGGGGTGTCTGTAAATAACTCTTTGCCTGAAAGTGAATGGAATTCTGATTTACAGAAGCATCATTTTTACTACTTTGATAATTTTTTGACTGGAAATACTGGTCTTTAAACCCAGCAATTGTGACCCATGTGCTAGAACATTGCTACAGCAATTTAGATCATCTTTAGATGGGTTTCAGCAGCACATGGAAATGAGTATTCAGTTTTTAGCACTGGAGTTTCATGGGCCAATAGTGGTCAGTGGGACCACTGGGATGACACTGCCTAAAATCCCATTTCAAGGGAGTACAGCAGAAGCTGCTTAGAAAGTCAGAGCATGTCCTGATTTTAATACTTTCATTAAAAAACAGATAACTTGTAAACACCCATTTTGTTATGATTATACATGTCACTGGATGTAGATGAATCTGTCCGAATTAGTACCATGGCATTCTTTTTTCATCTGAAAAATGTGCCAGTGGAAAGACAACTCCTTTACATCCCGTGTGGAGTCTCTAATAGTTTCCTAGCTGGCTCTAATGAGTATCTTAACATGCTCTCAACTCTCTGAGTTATCATTTTACAGTGGTTTTAATGTGGAATACGTTTCTCACGCTTTCCACATCATTGTGAATAAAATAGTTAAAGGAGAGGATAAAGGTGCCAAGTGGGAATAAAAGGCAGTCCACCTTTATGATGATGTGAATGCAGCAGGGAAGAGAAAATCTCTCCTATTATATCATTACTCATCCTTTCTAGATAGCCAGAGATGAGACCCAAACCAAAAGCAGCAGCTTCTTTGCAAACTCTGTTTAAGTGCAGTTAATGAAGCACTAAAGGGGCACTGACCTCTGCCCAGAGGAGGGAACTTCAGCTCTGCCTTTTGCTCCTGAACAGGCTGCTGAGCAAAAACCCAACCCTGCAAATACAACCTTGTCAGGGCACTGGGCACAACGTGGGGATTCTCTTGTTCTGTGCTTCTCTCCTGAGCAGTGTAGGTGGGTGTGCTTCATCTTACCAGCTTCCCTCTCTGCTCTGGATCATGTAGGGAGCTCTGGTTGCCTACTAAGGGGCAGGTGAGAAATGCACCCTTGTGCCCTGGCCCTACCCTCTCCCAGCAGCCTTGCACATCAGTCTAAACCCAGGCAGGTTTCAAAACATCTGTGATCATATAATGCCTCCTTTTCCATTCAGGGTGGGAAAAAGGTTCCTGGAGAAATGTGTCATTCAAGGTCAGGCAGACTTAAATTTGTTTCAACTTTCTATTACTGTTTATAACAGCACATTTCTAGGGGAAAAGTAATTTCAAAATAAATAAAAAGTACTCAAAATATTGGTTTTTTTTTTTTACTTCATCCAAACAGCATGGTTTAAACAGTTCTCCTAGACAAATTGCAATATAAATGTGCACATAGAATATCAATATTTGAATGGATTTAAATTTTCTGATGGCAGGGTGTTCTGTCAGAAAACTTTCAGCGATGGTAATTTCAAACTCCAGCCAAATAACAGCAGCATCTGCATTTATATTCCCTGGAACAAGCTTGCAAGGCATTCTAATGACTTCAAGAGAATCACTTTTTTTCTTTCAGGTACACTGTGATCACTCACTGCCAGGGAGGATGGAAAAGGACCAACAGAAAGTTTCCCTGTGGGAAGATGTGTTTCATTAGTTCACCATTCTGTCAGTCTTCAGGCAGGGGGTACAATTGAAACAAATTAGGAGAGGAGATGGGAGCAGTCATATGGAGCACTCCCTTCCCTACACCTCTGTCAAATTCTAGCCCTGCAATTGGAATGCTTTCCTAGGCTCTGATCCAAGGGCTAAGGCAGAGGGAGTGCCCAGCACAGAGATGAGATGTGGCTGGGCAGCACAGGGATGGCAGCTCTTCTCCTCAGCAGCCACAACATGGAATCACAGAATGCTTTCAGTTGAAAGGGACCTTAAAGATCACCTAGTTCCAAATCCCTTTCCCTGGAAAGGGGCACCTTTCACTTTCACTCATTGCTCAGAGTCCCATCCAACCTGCCCTTGAACACTTCCAGGGCAACCACAGCTTCTTTGGGTAAGCTGCTCCAGTGCTTTACCATCCTCACAGTAAAGAACTTCTTCCTTACTCAGTTTAAAGCCATTGCCACTTGTCCTGTCTCTGTACTCCCTGATAAAAAGTCTCTCCACATCTTTTCTGCAGTCCCCATGGGTACTGGAGACTGCTGTAAGATCTCCCTGGAACCTTGTCCTCTCCACACTGAACAATCCCAACTCTCTCAGCTTGTTCTCATAGGAGAGGTGCTCCAGCTCATCTTCATGGCCTTCCTCTGGATCAGCTCTAACAAGTCCTTGTCCTTCTTACATTGAGTACCCCAGAGCTGGTCACAGGACTCCATGTGGGGTCTCAGCAGAGCAGAGAGGAAGACTTGCCTCCCTCAACCTGCTGGACACATGTTTTTGGTGCAGGCCATGATGCACTTTGCTTTCTGGACTGTGAGTGCACATTGCCAGGTCATATTTGGTTTTCCATCCACCAAAACCCCCAAGTTCTTCTCTGCAGGGCTGCTCTGAATCTACTCATCACCCAGCCTGGATTTGTACTTGGGATTGCCTTATGTGCAGGTCTGTGTCACATTCTTGCTTCTCTCCCCATGAAATAATTTTTTTCTTTGTTCTACCCCTAGATGCATTTGAAAACTTAGCAGAGGGTGGATCACACATTTCAATAACAGCTATGGAGGTAAGAATGCTCCTTCCTTCTCTCCAGGTCCAAAGTGGGATCACTGATTATAGAATAATATTATCATAGGAATGTCTGGGTAGAAAGGGAGCTCCAGAACTCACCTAGTCCAAGTTTGATGTGCATAATGGGTGGGGGATATTTCCCTGGGATTCCCTGGCCCCAGTCATGCAGCCTTTGCAAGGGTGGGCACAGCTCAGAGTCCAAGGCAGAGTCCTCCCTCACAGATGCCAGCCTGTCATTGCTGGAAACATTGCTCAAAGTGACTTTGGGGAAGTGAGAGAAAAAATAGATATAAAAAAAAAAAATAAATCCATGACTTCATTTCTTTCTGCCCCATTTGTTAATTCTGAATTGCAAAACATCTTGGTTTTATGAAAGAAATAGCAGACAAATGCTTGCTGCTGCTGTTTGTCTTACAAGTACAGCCTGAAGGATAGCCAGCAGAATGGGGATAGATCAAGCTCTTTATCAGCTAAGCTGAAGCAAAAATCCTGCTGTGCACCATAGTGATATGCCTGAGTGCTGCATTTTATCAGGCTGGGGATTGTTAGTTGACAACACAGTGTTTAATTTTTGTATTTTTTTTTTAAAGCAAACCATTTTACAATCTTGCCTGCTCCTGTTTACACTCTGTGGTTAGTTCAGTGTCTCATCGTTCATTAAATCTTATTTTTGCACCAAGAGCTGAGCAGTTTCCAAGCAGAGGCCCTGAACCTTTTTCACAGGGTGTTCTGTAGGATCACCAAATTCCCTGAGCCTGCCATTCCCTTCCTCTTACAGTCACACTGGTGCCATCCTTTCCCATCAATTGCTCCTACTGCAGCTGCTGCACTAATTTATCACAGAAAGAAACATATGGAAAGTGTTTCTGGGTCTGAATTGTAACAAGGGAAAAAAAGCAGTTCCAAAACCCCTTAATTATCTTGTAGAGGACAAAAAGCCCATAGTCATTGAGGCTCAGCCTGAAGGTACCAAGACACCTGTCTGAAGACTTAGTGTAAAATCACTAACTAAATGCACCTTTTCTTCTCCTTTTTTCCAGTGGCTGACTCTTGTCATGTACACCTAAAGAGATGTCAGAGCTCAGTGTGGCTGGTAAGAAATAAAACAGATCAAGAGATAACCAGCAGGCCTTATCATTTTTGTCTTCTGAAGGATGTTCACTCCCTGCCTGTCTTACACATCTGCATCACAATGTAAAGCCAAGTAGAGGGTGGGGTTATAGAGGGTGATTCTGTGATATGGGGTCACTTAGATTTCTTGTTCAGTGTGATTTCATATTTTAAACTGAATGATGTGATTTTGCTTACTTTTGAACAACAGTCCCTACCTTGTGGTTCATTTAGTGTTTGCTGCCTCCATGTCAGGCCTGGAGAGGACTTTTTTTCCTGATGTTTACCTGGACTTTTCCAGCCAATCCTTAAAGAAGATGTGCAGTGAGGAGCCAGCAGCCTCCTGACATTGTGTTGTGGTTGACCCCAGGAACAGACTGGGCTGACACACCAACCCAGTGCAAAATTGAAGTGAAAAGGCAAAAAAAAAACCAACAGAAAAGGATCTTCATTGAAATTCAGGGACTGCATCTAGATGGGCCTTCCTAAGATAGGAATTAGTATAATAAATAATACATGAAGAGCATCTCTGGTATCTCACATCCTCTTTCTGAAGGCAGTTGATATTGGATGCCAGCTTTGGTGAGAAGTTGAAAGGGGAAATGTATAATCAGGGTGTAAATTACACTCCCCCAGGTAGCAGCTTCAGACCAAAGGCAGGGATGACTCTGTGTCTCTCACCCTTGGCTCCAGGACAGTATTCATCCCCAGTTGCTCTCCTAGCTTGGCTTCTAGTTGCATCCCCTGTGTCCATCTGCATCAGGAGCTGGGTTTCACTACTCAACACTATGTTGTCTTCACCTTCTGAGCTCTGTTTGCACACGGTTATTTGTTTGAGAGTCTACCCTTTGCATTTGGAGAGTTTTGGACTATTCACCTTCCCTTTGTCACAGCCAAGCTATATTCTGATGTGTTGTTGTGCAGAAGAGATTATTCACAACACAGCTCCCTCTCCTTGCACTGCACACTAACATTAGGTAAATAAAAAACTAGAATGACCTCACTTTGGGGGATGAAGTCTCTGAAATTATTGCTTGCAAATTATATTCATAGTCTATTTAGTCTTCTTTTTTTTCCTTCCATGAATCATTCATACACTGATCTAACTTCTGCAAATATATAATTAATCATAATTTTCACTTACCAGTTTTGAATGAAATTCTGCCTGTAGGGTGTTCATAAGCAGTTCACTTGAACAATTTAGCAGCCACTGGCAGCAGGAGAGTGGGCAGTCATAGCAGAGGCCCCTCAGAGGACTGAATCTCTTTAAACCAGAGCCTAACAAACTGTGGGTGATGTGGGAAAACACACTTGGCATTTGCTGAAAAAAAAATCCGTTGCAAAAAAATATTCTCATTAGTGATTTGTAAAAGCTGACCCCCAGCTGTCTGTGTTTTCAGTGCATCTCTTTACCTCTGTTGTAGGTGGCTTTCTGCTTCTCAGCAGGACACAGCCCAAGGCCATCCCATACCAGAGCTATCCATGTGGTTCTTGAATAAAACACTGTGAAGGAGTGAAGCCAGATTGCCTCTGAACATTTGCTTGATGGAACTCAGAAGTTAGGATGAAGAGCCCTTTTCAGGCTAACTGGAGTTGCTTTGGAGACAGAAGAGGAGATAATGAGTGAGCTCCCTTGGCAAGCTGGTTGTACTTAATGATCTGGACAAGCTGGAAGCACTGACTACAGACTCCTCTCATCTTCCTGTAAATAATATGACTGGTTCTCCTGGATAATGCACAGGAACAGCTCCATTAGCTCCATTGTAAATAAGAATAGAATCAGGCCTTTTGTGTGGAAAGAGTATCTCATAGTGTGCTGGTTTGGGCTGGGGTAAAGTTAATTTTCTTCACAGGAGCCAGCACAGGGCTATGTTTTGGATTTGTGCTGGTAAAACAGGGATGTAACAGTTACATGTGACAGAGCCCTGCTGTCCTGGAGCTGGCTGAACCTGCCAGCCCATGGGATGAGTGAATGAATTCCTTGTTTTGCTTTGCTTGTGAGGATTTTGCTTCAGCTATTAAACTGTATTTATCTCAAACTATGAGTTTTCTCACTTTTCCAAGTCTCTTTTCATCCCAGCTGAGGGGGATTGAGTGAGTGGCTGTGTGGGGCTTGGTTGCCATCTCAGGCTAAACCACAGCACAAAGATAAAAACAATTAAGACACAGTTTTATTCTAATGATTTCTTAATTTGCTTGTGTGCCATTACTAAATGCTGGAAAAAGCGTGATGAAATTAGTCATAATTCATACATAACTCCAGTATCTTTGTGGTTCTTTTTTTAACCTTTTCTTAATATATTAAGAAAAGAAAATAAGTCTTGTTCATATTTGAGTTTGTCAGCTGTAGGGAATGCATTTTAATTGCTACAATAATGATCAGGCATATTAGAGATGTAGAACAGATTGTTCAGGTTTGTTGTTTGGGGTTTTTTTTTCTAATTTCCAACATTTATGTTAGGACTGCTGGAAAGAGACAAATTTATCTGTATTTCATTCTCTTTCTCTGTTCTGATGCCTTTAAAAATGTAGGGTTGCTTCAGATTCAGAATTTCAACTTAAATCTGCCAAATAACTGTAACCTTTATGTAGCCCACACACGAACTCCACTTCCATGCTTTTTTATCATGGTGACAAAAGCAAATCTAGTGATCTATTCTTCTCAACTATTGAAAAAAAAAAACCAAAAAAACCCAAAAAATTCTCTGAAGATTCTGTTTGTGAAAATGCCAAAAAAGAAGGATGCAGATGTCGATGGATGAAAGCAATTCAGGGTTGCCAAGGCAATGTAATTCACACCCTGCCTCACCTCAGACCTTCTGCTCAAGTTTCCATTGAGGCATCCACACACTAGCAACAGATTTACTCCTTTGGCAACGAGACTTTGTGTGCTGGAGCAACAACTACATCACAAGGTAAAGAAGGGACCCGTGTCTGTGTTATCATGTCAATCTGTGGCAGTGTCTTCTCTTGTTTGGAGATCACTACTGAGGTAGGTAGGTCTTAGGCAAGTAGAGTCACCAAACCCACTCTGAAATTGATGGGAAAGAGAAATCAGTAAAATTAGATTATTCTAATATTCTTCAGTCATTTTTAAACAAAGTGATTCCTTCTCCAAAGTGTGACTTTCACATGCCACCTGAAATCATTAATCAATAATTAAGGTCCCCAAAGATGTTGGCAAAGAGAGAAGATTAAAAAAAAAAAAAATGGTGTCCAGGGAAAAAATAAATATGCTTTGCTAAAAAGGCATATTAGTAGATCTGTTTCAGAGAACTATGCTTGTTTGATTTGCACTGGGAATTAAAAATAATAAGTAATAATCTGAAAGTACTTCTGTATGATGTTCAGGGATGTTCAAGCTAGCTCTGACCAGCCAGGAACAAGCTTTTTGTAGGAATATAGAAATGATCCATGATAAAATACTGAAATTCAGTTCAAGGCAACAGGTTTAAATCCATTATGATGAAAGTCCCATCTGTAAAGATCCCAAGGTGTTCAGATCAGCAAGTTAAGCTCAATCTTAAACATCTTAATTTGCAGACGAAGTTGTTACGATGTGTAATTGCCTGTCTGTGCGAGGCAGCTCTGATTGACATTAGACAAAGATCCTTGTCTCTGATAACTTAGTCTGGCTACTGATTAAAATGTTCCTTCTTCATTAAAAAGCTAGCAGCAGCCACCAGACATCCCAGGTGAGAAGCATTGCTGGTATCTCAGTTGTCTCCCTATGGACCAAGGGATGCTGTCTAGAGCCCACCTCTGCCTCCAGCTCACCAAACCTTCACTCTGGGGTGGTCTGTGCATGCCAGGGGTCTCAGGGATGAACTGGCATCCCCTCTGGGTTTGCAGGCTGGTGCTTGCTTGCTGGTCCTGTGCTGGGGCAGAGTAATAACTCACTGCTGTCAAGCTGAGTGTGGCTGCCTGTCTGTAGCGTTGGAGGAATTGGTATTCCACTTGATTTATACTTCCAACCAAGCTAATTAAGCAACAATTCAGGAGGAATCCATCATTGTGACAGACTTGTTGATTAACCATCCCACGAGCAAAGTCAAGGGTGTTTGGTAGCCCAAAAAAAACCACCCCAAAACTCAGGTCAATAGGGAGAAAAACAATGATTTGGCCACAATACAGCTGTGAGTTATTTCCAAGAGCAACGAGGAGCTTAATACATTTCACAAACACAGGGGCAAACTTTCCAAACAAAGGCAGCTCAGATCAGTGGGATGTTAGATAAAGAGGAAAAACTTCTACACCTCATCTTTGTGTGATCAAGCTGTGAAGGCAAACTTCATGGTGTTGGTGGCCTTACTAAAACCTTCTGTGCACTCTCATCTGTGTTTGCCAGCTCTGAAATGTTAGTGCAACCCCCATGAGGTTTCTGGTGCTTGTGAAAGCTCTGAGATTCATGCAATTATAACCATATCATCTCTCATTTTTTTGTGAGAATCAGTTTTTGTCCTCAGGGACACAAGTATGAAGAAACCTAAGAGGATCTGCTATTAGAAAGTGAAGAGAAAAACCTCAAACAAATGCTTAATTTTAAATCTTCATGATGCAAAGACCATTGAGAGGGTAAGAAGCAAGCAGTGTGGAGAAGCAGAAGCTGAAGCAGAGGAGATCAGTGATGCTGAACTCCCTGTGACAGAAGATGGGATAAAGATCTGATTAAATTAGGCAAGATGTGAGAAAACCATTAGTGTTAGAAGCATTTTGGTGCAGAAGTGGTGACAGATGATCCTGCAACTATAATCTCTGGATGCAAATCTTGAAGCCTTGCCATTAATTGTCTTTCTCCTGGCTGAACCCAAGCCACCTCAGGATGGATGGAGGAGGAAGCTCTCACATCTTGATCCATCCCACAGCCTAGAAGCTGTGGTTTGGTTCCCCTGCCTCAGTGAACACATCTTGCCATTGTGATGTGGGAGATTGGGAGCATTTGTGGCCAGTTTTGGAGTAATTGGACCTTCCTCTCTCCCTTTGGCTGTGCCTTAGGGCTCTCATTGAGAAACTCCTGCAATTTATACAGAATAACTCAAATGCTTTTCAAGAAAGAAAACAAAACAAAACACCACAAAAATCAGGCTACATTATTCCATAACCTCATGCATGGCTGAAGCAGGGAAGGGTGGGCTTGGCCCTGTCTGTGAGCAGCCCTCTGCCCATTAATGATTCTATTTTATTTTATAATATATCAACTCTTCAAATTCATACTAATTATTATTTTCAATCCTCATTTTGTTACCAAATCATTGGCACCAGATGAATAAAATGTTTAGAAAACTTTTTTATTATCTTATTGGTGCATTCACCCAT
>JANHGL010010694.1:9652-54455 GCA_024611195.1 Ceyx melanurus | reverse complement strand
TTTTATTTTATTTTATTTTATTTTTATTTTATTTTTTCTTAGATCAATGCAGTTCTTGAAGCAGGGAGCAACCATGCCACACAGCAGCAAATGCTGTGACCAGGCATCTCTCAGGCAAAGGTGCAATGCTGACTGAGTGTGCTCAGCCTGGAGGGACACCTGCATGCCTGGGAATGCTCTGCCCTTGCTGCTGCCTTCAGTGAGGTATTGACCCTTCCTCAAAGGAGATATCTGTCCTCTCAGCACCCCAAACTCAGGAAGGCAGCCTGTCAAGAGTGTTCAGGTAGCTCAGCAGGAGCACAGGCAGGTGGAGGGATCATTTCTCTGGTGGAGGGGTACCATCTGTATTTGGCATTATTGTGCTTAGCATCAGTGCTTGTCTTTGGGATCTATTTGCTGCAGGGATGGAGCTGAAACATTTTACTATTACCTGGCAATTCCCTGCCCAAAATACCTTACCCTGCAATTCCTGGTTACACTGCTTGCCCCTGGCCCCACGCTGTGCTAGCTGCACCTTTTCAGCCCTGGGGAGTGGGATGCTCAGGCAGACAGAGGGTGCACCAGCCTCTTCAGAGCAGGTTTCCCAATGACCTCTGCCAAGCTGGGAAGAGCAGTCCCGAGTGTCTGCTGTCAGCTGTGCCTGGGCTGGATGTCCCCAGCCCACTGTGTGAGTGGAGTCCATTTCTGCTGCATGGCAGTGACATCTAGAGGCTCCCTGTCCTGAGCTCCTGTCTCTCACTGTTCACAGGTCGCTGGCAGAGCTTAGCAGGCAGAAATCCTCTCCTCACAGGGCCCCCCCGGGAAGCCCATTCACACCTTAAGGGTGAAAAGTACTGCAAGACATAAATCCAAGTCCCTTCCCTCACCCTCCATGGGAAGCCTTGTTGCAGCACCTCAAGGAAATTTTTTATTGCTTCTGGGATCCCAAAGGTTTGACAGAGCCAACCCATGGCCCTTCTCCAAAACCAAACTAGTCCCCATGAGGTGCTGATTAAACAATCTATACAGCTTGCCAGTCTAGGAAATATTAATTCCTTGCTTTATAAGCCATATTTTAGATTTTATGCCACCCAGCATCAAATGCAAAGCTGCCACAGAAACACCTCTTTATCGAGGCTGGCTGTGCAAGATAAAAGATCACTGTGCAAACAGTATTATGGTTTTTTTAAGCAATGCATTCAAGAAAGCAGGGTAAATATATCATCTCCATAGGCTGAATTGTTCAAACAGTTGATGAATGTATCCCTGTCAAGATTTAGGGTTGAGCCATTCACTAGACAAATGACAGATGCTTACTATTAACCCCTCTCCCCTCCCATAGGGGAATAGAAGGGGAATATGGAAGTGATACTTAAGGGTCAGAAAACTAAACCAGCTTTAATGTAAATATTATTAAGAATAGCAAGAAATATATACAATTATATAGAGAAACATATCAAACACACACCCCCACAAGGCCACTATATCACCTGTACTGCAGGGAAGCAGGCACTGGGAAAGTCCAGACTGGATTCAGTTGCAGATGGAAAACAGATCCAGGAGCTGGATTCAGGACATGGATCAGGATCAATGGCAGAATGGACAGAGTCCTCAGATGCTGACAGCTGTTGAAGAGAGTTTGATCCTTGTGTTCCCTCAACTTTATACTCAATATGATGTACATGGAATAGCTCATTGGTCAGCTTAGAGTCATCTGTCTTAGCTGGTCCTTCCCACAGCTGTCACCTCTTACTGCACCCCTGGTGTGGCACACAAGTTGCAGCAGTGACCTCGGTCTGGACACCAGTCCTTGGTAGCATCTTTAAGCATGGAGCATTATCACAGTCCTTGAAAAATCTTCCATTAACTTCAGAAAGTTCAAGTTAGAAGTGACTGAGTTTTCCCAGGAGCTAGGAGAAAGGCTAGGTCAGGCCTTTCCTGAGATCAGAAATCTCTTTATGATAAACCAGGGAATCTCAAGAGGAAGAGTAGCCAGAGACAGCAAGGTGAGGCAGGAGCATCATCGAGGCACTGAAATGAAGATTTTTTTGCCACCTCCATCCTCTTTGCAATGCATGAGCCCTCACAGTGCCTGGCAGAGGATGAACATATCCCAGTGGGTGTTAGAGCTGAGATTAGGGGTTCCTAAATCCACTTAATGAATGTGCACCAGTGTACACACATACACCCCCCCCAAAAAAACCATTAAAGTGTTCCAACCTGCTTTCCTTGTGTAGCAGCATTCTCATGGGATGGGTGTGGAGACATGCCCTTTGCTTTGTCTGCCTGCTGCAGAGGAATAGGGCTGTAATGCTTGATCCCAGCTCAATGCAGCCTTCTCCATCAGCCTTGGATTTCAGAGCCATCCAGGAAGCAGGAAGGTGCTTTATTTACTAGTGGTGTGTATGATCTGCAAGACCCAGACAAAGTCATTAATCTACAGAGATGATAACTTTTTTTTTTGTCCCCAAACCAGCATTCCACATCCTCTAGGGCTCAGTGCTGACAGGAGATGTGGAAAGAAATGGAAGTTGTCATATTATCTTGATTTTACTGAGTGGGAAGAAGAATGGTTTCAAGAAAGTAGCAGCTGTGAGTGCCAGATTTTTCTTTTTCAGATCACTTCTTTTTCTCTTAGGCACTAACATAAAAGCTTCCCTTTTCACCAGTATATCAAAAGAAACCAAGGGATTTTTTTTTTTCTTCATCCCCAATGGAAAAAACAAAGTTTCAAGTTTCTAGGGCAAAAAGTAATCATTAATGGCCAGCACAAGGGTGCACTGCTGTGCTCCTCAAAAATAAAGACAATTAATTGGACACCTGACCCAAATGGCACAGATATTACCAGTTTCCACTGAGATTCCCTTGGCCAAAGCCTTCCACACCAGGCTGAAGGTGTTAGGAATCCAGAGGGAGAGCAGCTTGCCATGGTGGACTTGGATGTGCTCTTCTGGGTTCTGTCTATCATTATAGCTTCCTTGTCTGCTACAAGTACAGCACAAATACTTGAGTCCTTGCAAGTGGTAAATGAAGTGTCTTAGAAGTTAAATCTGCTTATACAACAGTGAGAGCCTCCAGGGAAAAGCCAGGCAAAATTTCATACTAAGCATTATAGCTTCTACATCATCTACTATTTGATTGCTCATTAAAGGCAGCACTGAGAAATCTGGGGGACTTTTAAGTGCCATTTGTAATGCTCAGTACTTCAAAATACTCATTTGGGTGCTGCCTTTGGCCTGGGGAGGGGGTCTTCATTATTTCTCCTTCCCAAAAGGAGGCATCAGAAACTGTCCCTGAACTTTGATGGGGCAGGAGAACAGCCCATGATGTGGCTGGAAAAAAGGAAGAGGACCCAAGGAGTATGAACATGTATGGGTTAGGATTGGGCCTGTGTACAAAGATGCAGAGGCATCAATTTCTGTGCCACTGCTGGAAGTTGTCTGGTGCAAGAACTGACCCCTTCCAACAAGCTCCTGTGCCAAAGATGGACACAGAGATATTCTGGGGAGGTTTCTGTGTGTTGCTGCCCTGAAATACAACCACGAGGACTTGGGAAGCTCTGTGGTGCACTTCACACCAGGTGAACAGGAGGGTGCTAGGAGATCTCAAGATGCTCCTGCATGCCATTCTGGGTCACCTTATCCATGGATAATGTGTTTCCTGCAGGCCCTGACTGCTCCCTGTGCTGGCAGGACTAACCCTGTGGTGGACTTAAAAACTCCCTCTCCCTTCAGGCGTTAACAGACAACTTACCTGACAACCTCATGCTGGGAGACAGCATTTTTGGCTCAGCTCTTTAATCAAGCGACAGATCCAGCCATCTTTAATGTTCATTTAATGTGAGTAAGTCCTAGGAAAGGCAGACATCTGCAGTCACTCCAGCTCTGCTCCTGAGACGTGAAGATGGGATGTTTCAGGCACTGTCTCAGAGATGCCAGGCTGGTTTAGAGACCAAATTCAGAGCACAGCATAGAGGAAATCCAATAATTTCCATTAAACATCACTTAAAAAAACCAGCTTCTGGGGTTTTTACCCTTGTGCAACTTCACTTCAAGGTCTTATACTCACTTCTTCCCCAAGGCTGGGAGAGTGTCTTGCTTTAGGGCACTAGTCACACCCAAGAGGCAGCAGGCCAAGCAAACATCTGGAAGGACAAACTGAGGGAGGCAACAGCCAGAAGCTGCTTGCAAAGCTGCTGAAAGGTTCAGGAGATTGCACAGTATCCATGCTGAGGCAGTGCAGCTGCACCCCTGGGATGTGCCCTCCATGCTGCCAGGCACACATTCCCACTGACCTACATTAGAGGGATCCATGAGTCACACATTCAAAAAATCATTTCTTTAATGAACAGAAAGGGCTGTTGGAGAGATGGTGATTTTGTGTGAGATGCTAAGCAAGAGCTTTTTGATATTTCCATATAATCAGGTGCTTCTGATATAGCACTGACAAAAAAAATGACTGGCATTAGGCTTTTAGACAACTACTCATGGCTTTCAAGGCACTTTATGGATGAGTTGTTTCTGTTGCTCAGGTGGGAAAACTGAGGCTTAAAAGAGTTACTGCCTTTTGTAGTCACACAATATGTGAATTGCAAAGCAAGCATGATAAAAAAAGGGACATGATTTCCAAAACTCCCTTTTACTTCTGACTGAACAACAGGAGAACCTTTAGAGAGGCCTGAGGTTCAGGCAGAACTGGCAGCAGAAAGCCAGAGGTAGAAATTTTTAGGTCAGGAACAAATTGGTTCCATTTTAATTTTTTTTTAATATAAAGTATGCTCTGATTAGATGAAGACTTCATTAATCCAGAGATGTGCCATGTCATGTATAATACAGGAGTTCAGCTGGATGGAGCACAATGTTCTCTGGCACAAAGATTTGAGGCAGTGAGGTCTGGATGGGTGTGATAACTACCTGGGTTATGGGTGGGATCCATTTTAGGGTTGGAAAAATCATTAGGGTGTCCTCTTACCAAGTTGTTCAATGGCAGGGTTTTATGAATTCAAACAATCATTTCCCAACTACTTTTGGCAATCAACCTGCACCCATTCTTTGGAGAAACAGGCAGGCCAGCTCCAAACTGTCTTCCTGCAAAAATAATGTGAAGCTTTGTAAAGCTGAGTTTTCTGGGGCTAAGTATTTGAACAAATTTCCTTTTTCCTTTTAAAATAGACTGGATAAGCAGTTCTGAGAAACAACACAGCTCTAAAGCCCCCTGTACTGCTGATATGAAGACACCCTCCTAAGACTAATATACTTTAAATGACAAGATGAGGTAACTACTTAATTATTAGATAAAAGACTTTATTTCATTTACAGTATATTCATTCCCCTTAAAGCCCTGTTTCTTCTGCTCTCAACTCTGGAAATTTTAAACAGAGAAACTTCAGCCATCAAGGTTATTTTACTGAGGAGTTGTTTGCCCATCTCTGAGCCGGACCTTGCCTTGTGGGGCAGCAGAACCTCCCGCAGTTTCATGTATGAGCTGCAGATGGCGGAATTGAACTGCAGACTCCTTCAGAGCCCAGCACTCACTCTCCAAACCAGCAAACCCAAATACTTCCCAACCAAGAGACTCGAGGTACACGCAGCGTGTTGTAGGTAAAACTAATGACACAGCTCTTCTTGCAAGATAGATTCTTTTCCTCCACAAACACAGAGGCTCATAGTCAATATTCAGTAGCTCTGGGGGTGCTGCACCCACCCTCTCCCCCACACTCTAGAATAGAAGGATGTGCAGAGCAAAGCACTGAAGAGAATAAAAGTCTTCTGGGTAGCTTCCTAGCTGAGGAACCATTCAATAGATTAGAGTATCTTAGCCTGGAGAAGAGATGCCTGCATTGCTGACAGCAGGTGCATAAGAAGGATTGTTCTTTGCCACACAAGAACCAGGAGCAGCAAATAAATCATTTGCAGAAGGGGCTACTGCTTCACACAGCCTGGAGACCTCAGGGTTCTCTGTGGGACACCGAGGCTGCCAAACCCTCGTGGCACTTTAAAAAGCAATCAGGAGACTTCACAGGAGAGGAATCAATCAGGGAGCACCACACTCAGAGGCAGCCCCTTCTTCATGAAGAATCTGGTCCCTGTCATTGTAGCCTTCCCAAGGTGGCTGCTGCTGGAGGTGGGAGACTGTGCTAATGGCCCTTTCCATCCAACACATTTTTTGTGCTACTCACAGCAGACCTTGCTGCTCCCAGTGCAGAGCAAAACTGGAGCAAGCAAACCCTGGGTTCAGCATGACTTTTTTACCAAGAGCACCTAAGCAAAGCTCTATCCCCACAGGATGCTTGCAAGCCAGCTTGTGTCAACCCACTTGCTCTGCTGTGACACACCGGGTCACAACCACAACTCAGGTTGATGTTCACCTCATCCAGGAAGCTAAAATAAGAACAAACAGCAGAGAGAACCATTTGCTCAGCCTCTTCTGAAGCAGAACGACCAACTCTGGCACAGGGCAGCTCCACATAATTGCTTGGGATCAGAGCCATTGGCAGGTGGGAGGCAGGGTTTAGCCCAGCAAGCAGCTGCTGCCCAGGGCAAGCCACGTTAAGTGCTCTGTCTTCACCCGTGGGCATGTGTGCACATACACACAGACACACACACGTGTGCCCAGGTGCCTCCTCGTGCCCCTTCCCTGCACATGTGGCTGTAAAAGGATTCCAGCATGACTGTGGGACACTTGGGGAAAGGCAGATTAGAGAGCTAGCCACAGGCAAATACAATTAGAGCAAAGTAGTTCAATAAATAGAATTACTCCCCTCCACCCCAATGAAGGATTACACCCAGGATTGGAGCAAATTTAGAATAAGTGGAAATCAGGCCCTGGATGGGGAGATTACCAAGGATCTGGAGACAGGCCAGTGCATGCTGCTGAAGGAAAAAATCTCAGCATCTTTGCCTGCACTGATCAATGCATGGATACTGCTCTGGGCCAGGCTGACCTTTTCCCAGTGTGGAAAGCCAAGGGCAGCATTTGGATGGGTCCTTCTCTCCTGTCACCTGCCACAGCAGCAAGCCAGGGCATGACACAACCACAGATCAGACCTGTTCTGCTTTCTGGCTGGTCAGTGACCAGGTGACTTTTCTTTGCTTATCTACAAGATGCAAAAACTAGATTATTCTGCCAGCATCACTTCACAAGTGAACAGAAACATGTATGGCTATTCATTTTCCCAGTTATTAACAAGTAAACAGTAGTGATTTCCACTTCAACTAGGCTCTTTCATTACCCAGACAAAAAAAAAAATTAAAAAAAAAAAAAGGAAAAAGAAAATCAAAAGGCTCAAATGATCTTGCAAATGATCTCACATTAACACATGCTCCATTTCCCTTCTAATGGCACTTCTGCCACTGGACATCACAGCGTTTTTACTGCATCTCAATTACCTCCCAGGGTGGCGTGAATACCCCAGTGAAGGATGCAGAGACTGGATTCACCTTCCCATCTCTCAGATCTTCAGACTCATCTGTAGCACAAGCTGAGACATTTGAGTTAATTTCTCTGCTGCCACGTGCTCCAGCTGCATGGTACCCCCTTTTTCAGCAAAGGAGATGAACTAAGCACCCAGCCACTGCAAAAAAATCCTTCTCCTTCCCCTGCCACCATTTGGCTGCTACTGCAATCTAAATAGTAAATAGTATTTTAAGTAGCTTTCACTCGATTAAGAGGCTCTAACAACCTTTGCCCCAAAACATGCTGGAGTGTTTTTGAACAGCATAATGAAAACTCTCTTCCAAGGCAGTGGAAAAGCTGGTATTACAAAAGCCCTGAGAGTCAGTCAGCTTAACTTCTTTATTGATCTTCCTTGAAAACGAAGCTCTATAGCAGAGGTTAAAGGAAAGAGGCAATAAACACAAGAGACTTCTAACACGTGAGAACTGAGATTGCAGTTTTAGGGGAGACATCTCAATAGCAGCACAGTGCCAAACTCACCAAGGTTTTCCAGTGAGCTAGCTGACTGGCATTAGCCACCCACTCTTTCTGGCATCAGATCAGGATAACATTGAAGTCCAGCTCTTGCTTCTCTCTGCTGGAAGAGGCACATCAGACAGCAATTACAGTGGGATTAAGGAGGTGCTGGCTCACTGGACCAGGTCCAGATTTCTATTTGGTATCTGTTTCCACATCCAAACCTTAAAATTCTTAAGAGTATCTGATGAGTTACCAAAACATGCTGGTCAGAGGTGTGTGCCACTGCCCAGGGCAAGCAGACAAGTGCCAGCTCTGACACTTTCCTGCTGCTGCTTGTCCTCTGCCTCTGGATCCCCAAGGCTTTGCTGAGGGAAGCAGTGACATCTCTTTGCTGTGGAGAAGCTAGAAGGAGGAATGAGAAACACTTGGTTTGAATCAAACTGGTACTGACTGACTCAGACCTGTCCCTACCATCAAGCCAAGACTTTCATTCTTAGGCTTTTCGGTTCATAAAGGGAGGCTACAGGAAAAAATGGTGAGGGACTTTTTACAAGGGCATGTAGTGATAGGACAAGGGGTAATGACTTTACACTAGAGAAAGGTAGATTTAGATTAAATATAAAGAAGAAATTCCTCACTATGAGGGTGGTGAACAGGTTGTCCAGAGGAGTTGTGGATGTTCCCTTTCTGGAAGTCTTGAGTGGTTTCAAGCACTGCTGAAAACCTTTTTTTTTCTTCCTTTCCTTCTCATGGAGGCTTTACTTTTTTCCCAATGATGAACTTCATTCTCAACAGGGACAATCTCAGCTAACAGTGGTAGGAAAAGGTGCTGCACCTCTGTCTGAATTGTACAGCTGCAGTTCTGCATTTGTGAAGGTTTAGTACCTAGGGAATCAGAAATGTCAATATTACCATATAGCTTTCCTTAGGTAATATTGAAATCCTCCACATGTCAGGTTAATTTAATGGCAAAAAAGAAATCAAGTTTAATCACAATTTTGTGATCTTTTCGGCCTCACACAGGAAAAAAAGAGCCCCTGGTTATACTAAAAAGGATGTCAGATGTTTGAAAGACATTGATTTGTTAGAGAAAAACTTGCATTCCTTGATCTGAACATCTCCCTGAGCAAGAGATGAGGAGGTGTCCCAAGCTCAGGAGTCAGGATCTGCTCAAAATACATCATATTAAGTTTCTACTTTTTTTAATGTTTAGATCCATTTCTGTTCTGGTGACATCATTTTGTGAGGAACAAGGGGAAGAAAATGCTTGCTGGGGGAACACCCAGAAGCAGCTGCAAGGAGGTATGAGATTTAGAGGTCCAAAGACCCCAAGGAAGAGGAATCCAGCATGTCACTGCTTGGCAGAGGCAGGGCTATGAGTCTGTACCATGGAGAATGAAGGAACAGAAAGGACTGGAGAGGACATTGATTTTCTTAGAGGAAAAAGTGAGCAAGAATGACCTCGATGGAAAAATATTTGCTCTCTCTGGCTCTTTCTGTCTCATGGACAAATATAGCCCTACACGTTATGCAAACGCAGTGTTCAAGCATGATTGGAATGAGCAACTTGGGAGGCAGTTTGCTACCACTTGTCCTCACCCTTGTTTTTTGGCTTTTATTTCACCTCTTCCCTTCATCTCCTTCCCTCCAGCATGACCTGTCCCTGAGAGTTGCCACAAAACCACCTCAGTGAGCCCCTGCCTTGCGAGGAAAGGGAGGTGCCCAGGGGGCAACTGTCAGCAGCCACAGTGAGAACAACCACTGGGCTCACAAGACCTGAAATGTGGATTGAATTGCAGTTGTGCAGGTTAAAGAAGAAAAGAGAAATGTTGAATATTAGAAAGGGCTTTCCAGCAGTAAGGAAATTCTGGACTAGATCTTGCTAACAAGTGTCTATGGGTATCTTTAGGAACCAGTTCATTAATATCTGTCCAGGAAGACAGGGGCACAGGCAATCTTCCCCCCCACACCAGACCCATTGTCCATCAGCAGACTAGATGATTTTCATGCTGCCTGATTTCTGTGAAATTTCTTTCTCTTTCACTATGAACATTGCAGAATATTTTTTGCTTGGAGTCAAAAAGCTGCCAAGTGCCTTTAGCTGCTTCAACCGTGTCCTGTTTCCCCAGCCCCAGCTGTGTTTTCCTGCAGGCTGCAGCTCCCATGGTCCTGCTTTGCTTCAGTGGCTTCACGGCTGCTTGTCCTCGGTTTGCTCCACCCCAGGAGCCAGCTCAGAGGGGCCAGAGAAGCCCTGAGACAGGCGCTGTCCCACAGCTGGTGCCAACCCCAGTTCATACCAACACACCATGGAGAGAGCAGCAAACGGCTGGGGGGCATTTCTGAGCAAGGCTTCCATCCTGTGGTTACCCCTGATTGTGTTTCACTTGTGGTGCTGAAAACTTTCAGCCTTCCAGAGAAACATGGAATTGCTCAGGAAAAAAAACCCAACACAAATGCAGAGGCAAGCAGCTGCACACCCATGGCTGCTTCAGGGGAAGGAGAAGACCCAGGCTTGGGTGCAAAGAAGAAATCCTCCCTTGCTAGAGAACTCATCAAGAAAAACTCATCTTGTCCTCCTCCTCTAGGACTGTGAACATCAAGGCAGCTCCTGTCCTTGGGCTGCACAGACACCCCAAACCCATCGTGGCAGGGGCATCACATCACTCATCCTCTTATTCAACAAATAATAAAAGCAGCAATGGCAACAGCAATAACAATGCTTCCTTCCCACATGCCAGAACAATCCTGATGTTGTGTTTGTGAGAAAATAAACAAACCAACTTAAAATGAAGAAATGAAATGTCTTCCTCAAACCCAAACTGTGAGACAGCTGGAAGGTATCCTCATTCCTACCCCTCAGCTCATCCACTGTGTAAAGGAGATGGGCAGTACCTGCAGTGCTGTCCCTAGGCTGTGTTACCCTCTCAAAAAGTGGGAAGCAGCAGAGCTGAAGGAGCTGGAGTCATCCCCATGGGCAGTGCTGTGCCTAGTGCAGTGGAGAGGCAAGAACAGCCTCATCTCCTGTGGTTGAGGTTGCTACCTCCATTATCCCAAGGCTGTTTCCCTCTTGGATGAGCATGGGGAGCATGGAAGACATCCCTCTTCTATAAAGCTAGTTGTGTCTGATTTCCAGGAAGTCAATCAGATGGCACAAAACTAAAGCAAACAGATCAATCAGTAAACAGACTTTTCTCTGTCTTTCATAAGCAAAAAAAAAAAAAAAAAAAAAAATCAAAAAAATCAAAGCTACAATTACCTTCCCCAAAAAATAACAGCAAATGTCATCTGCCAGCACTGTTATTTCCACTCCCGGTGGGGAGGCAGATTGGTGCTGCTCCCAGATTTTCTGTGTATGGGCTGGGAAGCAAAGCAATTAGGCAGAAAAGAATAAACCATTCATCCAAACACAACAGCCAGCAGAAGAGCAGTTGTAAACAAGTCAAGCTTTCTTACCTCCTCCTCTCAAGCACTTGGAGGTTTTGTAAGAGGTGGCAAAGATGTGAGTGGTATGAACCCAGCTCCCAGAGACACAGTTCCCAGGGCAGGATTTGTGCCCCTTAAGCATGAGGAGGTATTTGCCCACCTAAGGGGTCATTTGTGCTTGCCAAATACTGAAATAAAAATCCTTAATTTCCCCATGCTTCAGACAGAATTTTTGCCTGCAGAAGGAGTTAGTTTGATGCTGGTGGAAGGAGAAGTGATGGGCATGGGATGGGAGGAGGAAGATCTGTGCTATCCAGGTGCTAATCTTTAAAAAGCCTTTCCTGACACATGTCTGAGAAGACAACAGTAATTTTAAGTTTGGTGTGTTCACAGCACCTGTCAAGTGGGCATCCAGAAAGGCTCTTTTGATTTTTGCTCCAGAAACCATGAACACAGGCTTTGCAGGAGGAAATTTCTGCATTATAATAGTCCCTGAAAAAAAAATAACAAAGAATATGCCAGAAAGTTTGTTTCAGGGTAAGACTTGACCACTGGGGCTTGATGCTCCTCTTGCACAGGACCTTGGGAACTCACATCTGAGTGGTTTGGGGAAAAGCATCACCAGTTTGGTGTGCTGGTTTTCCAGATTCTGTACAATTTATTGGCAAATAAAGACTGTTGAAATATATATATATATATATATATATATATTCTTCTTTGAGCAAACAATTTAAAACATGGCTTTGTGTGAAAAACCTGCAGCCAGTGACAGATACCTTTTTGCTGCCATTAATCATGTGAAAGAACTGTTTGGAGACTGCTGTCTCTGAATAACACCCCATGCATTTGAGGAGTGATCTATGCAGCCATTTAACCTGTCTTTGGGATGATAAAAGTCTTCAGATCAATCTCCTTACAGACTTCCTCATCTGCATCTCCTGGACCTGATGATGGGAAACCTGAGATACAAATCTTGTCTGTCTCTTTTCAAACACACTGCTGGAGAGTTGGTGCTGCCATATTGATAAAACCTGACATCAATTTTTATTTATTATTTTGTTTGTTTGTTTACAATCAGCACTTTAGAATCTGGAGTTATTGGGACATGCACAGATCTCCTGTCTGAGTTAGGGGACTTATTCCCCTTTATACACTACACAGATATATAGCCCCTCCACCTCTCACAAACCACCTAGGGCAACATCTGCTCATGAATGATGCCATGGAGGAGATGCATAATTCACCAATTGCCCAGTCTTCCCATCCTATATAGCACAGAAGGATACAGGCACAAGTCTATATGCAGGAAGCCCTTATGTCCAGCTCCATACTTTCCTGACCAAGGGCCACTGACTGGAGTGGTCCTGGCCTCCCTAGGGATGCTCTATTCTCTGTTCTACCCTGCTAATGCAGATTTTGGGTTTGCTGTCCCCTCTTCTGAGCTGTTTTGCAGTCTGTTGCTTCTCTCCTTGGGCCATACATACTGTCACCAGAAGAGTTTCACCATCTTGATCTACATGGGCCAAGCAGGGGCAAGTGGACAGCCCAGTAGATGTGGAAGGACTTGCTGTTTAATTGTAATTCCCCAGCTCTAATTCATCATCCCCTGGTTTGAATTGCTCTTTATCTTCATCTTGTGCTGCAGATGATATTCCAGCTGATGTACACCACAGGGGTTCAGGTGACTAAAGGTCCCTCAAGAGATGCCAGCGACAAAACTTCCCATGTCAACCTGGGATTGCCTTTCTCACCCTTACCAGTAGAAGTCAATGATGGAGGAGTCTGAAAAGCTTTGCTTTTCCTATGTGAGCCCTGTTCTGTCTCATTTCCCCATGGGCTGACTGGAGTAGAACCCTAGGCCACCCTCCTCCAAGAACATGTGCTGACATAGCTGCTTCATGCTCCATGGCTTACAGCAGCTGTCTCCACGCATCCTCAGCGGAGTGTGCTGAACAAAGCTGCCTGAAAGGTCAAGCATTTTGCTCTAATTTAATGAATTTCTTCCATTAAGGCCACTAGTTATTAAAGTGCTAATTTTCTTCTTGAGCCCGAGGCCCAAATTTGCCAAAGGAAGATATCAAGGAGAAAACTGATGCAACGTGAAGTTCTTATGAGCTACCTCTAGCATCTTACCCTGGTCCTCACTGCCAGTGGGCTGGGATGAATCTAGCAGACATGTACTCTGAGATCTGTACATCCTGACCATCTGGCTATGAGCAGAGACTGAACCCACAGCCATCACTGCAAAGACCTTCTCCTGCTTCAATATAGAGAAACTCACCCTTAAGCAAGAAGGATGTTGCAGACTTTTAGCATTTCATGTTGTGGACAGAGATTCAATGTGCTCGTGAACAAGGATTTAGTCTTCTTGTGCTGCAGATGACCCATGAAACAGATAATGGCCACTCAGCTCTGCAGATACCTATTTGCACAAAAACCAAGCCTGAAGCTTTCCCTGTAGTTGCAGTGCTGTGAATAAATCAGACCTGATTACAGCTGCCCCACGCACAGCAATATTGCATCTTTGAGAAGACTAATGAAAAAAATCAAGGGTAGCTTGAGACAAAAATCACTCAAAGGCATCTTCTTGTCTCCTTGAGTCTATATTATACAAATTAGTTATAATAAATACAAGATTAAGTACTATCGACCTCTAGAAACGAGCTGTGTATATTAGTGCAAGATAGCATCTGGGATGAAGGTTCTCAGAGGAGATAATCTCTGTTTCTTTCCCTCTTTGCTCACACAAAACATCACTCTCATCATGCTGATGTCACAGCACGTCCAACGGCTGAAAAAACCCCAACTAAACCAACCCCAAATCTCACAGACACATCAGAGGAGCACAGGCAGTGGAGGGAACAAGCACACATCTTACATCAGCCTGCAGGGGGTTGCTATGCAACCAGGAAATCCACACGTGTTGCCATGACGATGTCACCTCATCATCATTCGGTGCACAGCTCCGACCAGTGTAGCAAGTCCTCAGTGCACACACACTGAGGGCACAAACGTGTGGGATGGAGCAAGCCCATCACCGTGCCATGGGCATGGGGGTGTTGCTGGGATGCCTTGGATAATATTTCACTCTTAACACTTTGTGGATCAGCACTTCCCCCTGGGGTTTCCTCAAAGGAATGGTAGGGGTTGGAAGGGACCTCTGGAGATCAGCTGGTCCAACCCCCCTGCCAGAGCCAGCTCACCTGTAACAGGTTGTACAGGATAGTGTCCAGGTGGGTTTGGAAACTCTCCAGAGGAGGAGACTCCACAACCTCTCTGGGCAGCCTGTGCCAGGGCTCTGTCACACTCAAAGTTCTTCCTGATGGTGAGATGGAACTTGCTCTGTTCCAGTTTGTGCCCACTGGCCCTTGTCCTGTCACTGGGCACCACTGGAAATTCACTGACCCCATCCTCTCAAGACCCACCCTTTAGATATTTGTAAACACTGATAAGATCCCACCCCAATCTTCTCCAGGATAAACAGCCTCAGGTCTCTCAACCTTTCCTCATAGGAGAGATATTCCAGTCCCTTAATCATCCTTGTAGCTTGCATTGGACTTTCTCCAGTAGTTCCCTGTCTCTCTTGAACAGAAATGATCCACATCTGATACCTATGACCACAGCCATGGGCAGCACACAGGTGGGCAACCCATTCTGAGGTGGCAGAAATCTCCTCCCCATGCTGCTCTCAGGGATTTGGAGCAACCAGGGGAAGCTTGCAAGGGATAGTAAATAGTTGGGCTGGAAAGAGAAGGAGCTACTCATGTGTCACTGGCCACACACCCTGGTTCACAAGCTCTCACAGCTGTAGTGTAACTGCTGCTTTGCATGATGCTCATAATGAGAAGAGCCAAAAGTAAGAAGGAAAAATACCACTGTGGCCAACATCCACCTTCACCACATCCTTCGTGCTCACCTTTTGCCACAAAAACTACTGCTCTTGTGCAAAAAAAACCCAGCATCAGCTGCCAGTGCCTCAAACACTGCAAATTATGGAAGGGTTTTAGAGTAGAAACTGCTGCCAGACACATTCTATAGCTAGTTCTGTCCCTAAACATGCTGGAGAGGTCACAGCAGGTTTGTGAGCATGGTGCAGATGATCTCAAGTCATCAGGCAAGTTATTCACTCTGTATTCAGAGTGGAAGACCAGAAGCATCAAGACCTGGACCAATGCAAATCCAGCTCCTGCTCATTGCTACTCCTTCTGGATTGGACCAGATGATCTTTTGAGGTCCCTTCCAATCCCTAACATACTGTAATGTTTACAAAACAAGGGGTACTGGCAACGAAACATCAACTCCAGCTATTGCTCTATTGGTATTTTGCCTCTCTATTGCTCTATTGGTATTTTGCCTCTGTACCCAGCAAAATATTTGGTCTTCTTTTGCCTTTTCCTTTTTTTTTTTTGATAATAATTTAAGGTTGCAACGCCTGCCTATGTGGTAAACACATCCATAGGAACAACATTAAGGAAATGGAAAAATTCAGATCATTTGCCAGTCTGTTCATGCTTGGAGCAGCAGCACCCAGTGTTTGGGTTTAAAAATAACCTTTACAATTCATTTAACAACCTCTATCAAACTCCTATCTGAATCCTAATGCAATATGGTGGGTTTTTTTCCCTTTTTCCCTGCTTTCCACATCCATCTCCTCTGAGGGAGGAATGGCAAAATATTGTCATTACGTGTCCTTCATGTCTCCGTACGGCTCTTTGTAATTTAGCTGGTGTTTGACTCAGCCATTCGAAAGAGCAAATTGTAACACCACACATTCATGCAGCTCCTTTCTCAGCTAAGGAAAGGAAAATTGCTGGCATCACACAAAAGCTTCTATATTTTGCTTTCCACGTATATTTTCCCCTTTGTGCTCTGTGGCTTTTCAAAGCTACTAGACTCGCTCAACCAGCACAAATCTATTTTCTTTCCATTTTCTTCTTCTTTTTTTTTTTTTTTTTTTTCTTCCCCCAGGGAGGTTGTGTTTGCCTTTCCATCAGACAGCCCCTGGGACTGCTTGGGAGGGGAGGCAATTCTGCCTCTTCCATGCCCCAGATACCCCTGATGCAGGGACTCTTACTCCATAGAGCTGTGGTTGGGACACTCCTGCCTTCTTCTGTAGGGAAAGGCAATGCTGCTCCTGCTCCCTTGTTACTGCAAGGAAAGATGTGGGGAAAAGACCTTGTTTCAAGCCTAGCACTTAGATCATGGTTACAATCAGCCAACAGGGGCTTTACCCAGCAAAGACTTGTAATATGACCCTGCTGGTGATTGCATCTCAATTATTTTTCTTTCACACTTGCGACAAAGAAGGGAAAAAAAAAGTCAGTGGACCTAAGGAAGGATCATTAGATCTCCACATGCCATGGTTTAACCTCTTCTGGCAGCTAAACACCATGCAGCTCTCACCCACCACTTCCCCACCACCTCTACACCCCCTCCTGTGAGATGGGAAAGAAAATTAAGAGGAAGAAAAAATATGAGTCCCCAGGGGTTAAGGGCAGTTTAATAAAACAACAAAAAGACAGAAGAAAAGTAATGCTAGTAGTAAAGAAATAAGGTACAAAGCAAATAACAGAAGCCAGGAAATACCTACCTGTGCCTGACAGGACAACTTTCCCTGGTCCAGCTGCACTGAAGCAAGTAGAAAACAAGTGCGCCCCCTTCAGGCCCCTTATATAGGGGCAGGACTCAGTGTGGTGTGGATTATCCCATTGGCTGGTCCAGTTGTTTATCCTGGCTGTGGCCCCTCCCACCTGCTTGGGCCAGCAGCTGTGTGATAATTAACCCCAGGCAACTCCAGGACATGTCAGGCCAGAGAGAAGCTGGTCAGAGCAAAGGTATGTGGAACCTGAAAAGGGACTGTTAGAAGAATAAAATTAGGATATAAACACAAGAGTTCTTGCTCACAAATCCTACACATCCCCAGCAATGTGTTGCTGAGGAGTTTAGCACAGAGATGTTTTCTATGCCCACTTCTCCCTTGGACCTGTACAAGACTTTTTGGTGTCCTCAGTGTGCTAGGGCAATGCTGAGGACACCAAAAGCTCTTCTGCTTTTTTGCTTCCCATGCAAAGATCCAGCTCCTTCTCGCTTTGGCCCCACCACCACGGAGAAGACTTCACATTGCAGGAACAAGGGGGCTTACAAATAAACCTGGCCAGCCCCCCACCTACACACAACTCCTCCCTGGCCCCAAAGAAATGTCATTGCAGAGTGGTGGCTTTCAATTTCTTGACCATTCAGCTCCCAAGTGCTCAAGTGGGTGAGGAAATGGTAGTTGCAGGACAGTGGGCAAAGGCTTGGAGAGGGAGCAAGAGAAATTACTTTAAACAGCTGGTGAGGAGAAAAAAAAAATAGCTCTGTTGGTGCTTGGCTATAAAAAGGTTTCTGTGCTGCACTTTGAAGGAGAAAATTGACTCCATTACAGTCAAGTGGCTTGGTGCCTTCAGCTGTGTCTGGACACTTCTGATTTGCAAAGAAATTGTTTTGCTGCCTTTTGTTGTGCTGTTTTAGCAGAGCCATGCAACCGATGTGCTCAGCCACCTGTGCTCCACATCACTGCCTTCCCCCTGCTCCCTGGGCCTGGGGGATGCAGGAATAGCTGCTTTGGAGCCCTCCAGTCTTCACTTGGTCCTCCTGATGGTTTTTCCCAGCTACATTGAACCTCACTGTCCTTCCTGACTGGTGGCACCCCTTTGTTTCCATTGTTATCCACAGGCTGCTGCTCTCATTCCAGGGCCCTGGGGGGAGAGTGCAGGGCTGAAAGTCTGCAGGAGCAGATTAGATGCTTCAGGCTCAGATGGACAGGGATTTGGTCAACGTTTTTATCTGCTTCAGATGATGAGAGCAGCTCTTGCATTTGTTGTGCTGGATTTCTGACTGCAGTTATCCCCAGCAGGCAGCAAAGGGCACCCAGACTACGTAGTGCTGAGTTTTAGCTCTGCCTCCAGCAGAGATCCTCCTCTCCTCTCCTTCTGCTCATGCTGTGCTCAAGGGGATGCTATCCCCAACTTCTCTGAGGTCTGGGGGACACCAGGTTCATGCCTCTTTGGGTCAGTGCTCATGCTCCCAGCTGGGACCAGTGGTGTCATGCACCATTTTGCTGTGGGAACAGTAAGGTTGTGAGTTCAGTGGTGCTTTTCCCCAGTCTAGAAGCATCCACGTGTCTGATGAGGTATGGGGGAGCATCACTGAGTGTCACCTCTCTCCACACAACCAGCACACACCCATGGCAGCCCTCTGCAGGAATTCCATGGATCTGGGCATGAGAGATCCAGAAAAAACCCTCAGATTTTGACAGATTAGACTTGTGACAGGGGCTTCAGCTGAGAAGCTGAAGCCAGCAGAGCTACAAGTGTTAATAGCAGCAGAGAATTTGACCTGATGTTCCAGTCTCACATGAAAGCTCAGAGTTTAAAGTGCTTTCTGGCTTTGAAATATCCCGTGTGTTGGCTGCTTCTCTTTGTAAACTACTTGGTTTGTTACCTCCACATATGTTTTATACACACGGGCCTTTCTGGCATCTTTTTATACCTTATACATAGGAAACTCACATGCTAATTTTTCCCCTGTATGTGTACAGCTTATTGAGCTTCTAATGGAGTACCATGGGTGATGGAGAATGAAGTTCTCATTTTCATTTCAGAGCAGCAACCCCAGCAAGCAGATGTAGCCAAGTGAGGCTGACATTTAAAGCAACCACCAAGATTACATTACTGAGATTATATTTAATATGGATGGCCAAATCTTTCAAACAAAATCAATGTTCTTTTACTTAATAATACCCTTGCCACATCTTAATGAAGGCTCCTCCAGCTCAAGGCCCTGTTTTTCTGCAGTCATTTCATTGCATGACATCGCTGACTGCATCAGATGGCACATAATGCTATTTTCATCCCTTTCTATTGAATTTTATGCGTTCCCATCCTTGATTTGTCAATTGCCAGATCAATTAATCATGGGACTCTTAGGGGAGAAACATTTTTATTACTGAGAAGGAAGGGGAATTCATTTAAATTCCGCATCTTCCTGCATCATGCAACATCTATTATTACCTCACCTAATCAGGCATGGACAGGAGGATGACAAGGGACCTACAGACCACTCTGTGGTCACCTGGTTATTTGCAGAAGTGAAAGCCAAGCTGGGCTGGGCTGATCATAGGGCTGCCCCTCGACTCCCCCCATCCCCAAGCTGTCCTGAGGGAGCTCAGGGGTCCCTTGGCAGGTCCCTGCACAGCGCTGAGCCTGTCACGTGCAGAGCCCAGGGACTGAAAAGGCAGCACTGAAGCCCAAGCAGCAGTCAAAACAGCTGTGGGCAAGATGAGAAAGACACTTGTTATCCTAGCAAATTCAATTTATTAGTGGTGCCTGAAGAAATTTAGTCGAGACAGGAGCTGTACTAAAACTTTGTGCAATTACAGAACCCAGCGTAAGCTTTTTCTCAAAGCTGGGGGGAAAAAAGTTAATTTATGTATCAGTTGGTGCCTGTCTCAGGGTGAAATGTACCCCAGCAGGGACTCCTGAGCATCCTTGCCAAGCTGTAATTCTGTTGGCCCAGCTCTATTCTGTTCCAGAAAGCAGGCTCTTGGCTCCAGAATGGTCGCCACCAACCATGTTTTCTCCCATCACCACAGCACAGGTGTGATTCCTGCCTACAGGCACATTCCCATCCTTGGGAGCACCATCACATTTCCCATCACAAGTCCCTCTTTGCACATACCAGGCTTTGCTTCCAAAGTACAATGCAGCCTTTCCTTTGGTAGACTGTAGCAAGTGGGGTGGCTGGAGAAACCAGTTAGGAGCTGCTCCTGACCAAAACACAAGCTCAACACGAGTCCAAAACACTTCTGAAGGGCATTTACAGCTAAAGCAGAGTGGTTCTGCTCTGGAGAGGGGGTGCACCAATAGCCCTGCATGATCCATCTCTCTCCACAAATCTTTAGAAGCAGTCCTGGTCTGGGGGTGAGGCTGCTACCCAGTTTGTCTGCCCATTAACATCTTCTCCCACCTAGATGACCAAAGGCTCTCTTGCTCTGCAGACATCCTCCCCCAGGGTGTGTGCTACAGAGATTAAAATAAATACTTAAAAGGATTATTTAAATAATGTTTCCAAAGAGGAAAATAGCATTGCACGGCCCATAATCCAGTTTGCCATTTTTTCCATCCCATTAACTCCCTTTAAAGAATTGTTATTATTGTTTGTCAGTAGAAAATCTGTTGGGGCTTGGGGGGGGATCTCAATCCTTGCAACCTCTGGCCCCTGCCTTGCAGTGGGAAGGCACCAGCTCACCACTCCTCTGGGCTCCTGACAGCCCTTTTTCCCCAACCCACATAGAGAAGCCCCACAGGTTCAAGCAGTAGTTGCTTAATGGGGATAGGCAGAGCTGCTGGGACTGCAGGCAGATAAGATAGGGCTTTTGTATCCCAGGGTTTAAAAATAAAAAGCCATTTTGGCAGCCACTGCAGGAGAGGGATGTGCCCTACGAACCCATCCAGGGGATGTGGGGTCAAGGAAAGAGGAGCCCCTGTGGCTGCTGAGTTATCTGCAGGGAGGACTGAGGGGAGCAGAAAAATATGTGCAAAGATCTCTGCCACGACCAGCTCTTCCAAATAAATTACCTTGCTCAGGAAACATTCAGTGGGCAGCCCAGCCCTGCAGCTATATTTGAATCAGTCCTTTTCCTCAGCTGCTGTGGGACAGAGCCTCATCCCAGAGAGGCCAGGGCTCACCAGGGCATCCATCTGGTGGTGCTGTGTTGGGTCTCTGAACCTCAGCTGGTTGCCAGGAGCAGAAAGGGAGCTCACACCCAAGTGCTTGGTGAGAAGGAGCCCAGAAGGACTGAGGCAGAGCTGGAAAGGCACACTGGAGCTTCCTGAGCTTGACTCCCTGAGCAACTCAATGATGCCCTTCTGCAGCCGAGTTGTATTTTTAGGTCCTTCTCCCTGCTGATTCATTAGGGGAGGTAATGTTCTCCAAACGGCCGGGCATCTGACCCTTGAGGTGTGTACACCACACACTCCTGATAAATATAGACCACTTCAATTACATAACCTGGCTAATAAGCAGAGGCTGTCCTCCCCGTGGGCACGGGGGGAACCAGGAACTGAGATGCCTCTGCCAAGGGTGTGAATGGATGCCTCACTATTTATTTCGTTTCTACTGTCTTCTATTGTTGATGGCTTCCTGCTCTATTGACTTAACGGGTGACTCAGTGAGGTTTGGTGGCCTTGGAAGTGCTCCAGGTTCAGCACGACCTCTCCACTCTGCCCACTGTTGCCAGTACATGAGGTAAAGTCCTCCTTTCCAATCCTCCTCTCCGCTGGGAGAGATGTGGGAGAGCAGGATGGCAGGATTTGAATTTGGAGAGCCCCAGATACAGGCTCAGTTCATTTCCTAACTGGATGTGTCAGAGCATTTCACAGACTGGAAGTAAGCAAAGGACTTCATAACTAGGGGTGCAATGGTCTGTTGCTGGAAAATGCACCTGGTTTTATTAACAGAGAAACCAAAGCACCTAACCACATGCTGTGTCACTACAGAGAGCTTAAAATGTCCATCTACTTGGCAATAAAGACATCCTGGTATCAAACCTCAAGACATCTGTAGAGTTGGGCTGGGATCTTTCAACATCTAATAACTTTAGGATCTAGATGTGACTGCAAAATGCAGAGCAATCATTCAATATAGCATCCAAAACTCAGTACAAAACATGTTATTAATTGACCTGACAAATGCATGTCTAAGGTTTTGTGCAGTGATTTTTAACCCTTGGTTCCTTGTGGCACTTAGAGCAAGAATCCCCATGGAGAAGGCCTAGAGAAACCAAGTCTGTCCCACATCAGGTTGTCTCCTTGAGAAAGGTTCAGGGATCTGCTAATCATAAACCAGTCCGAGCCTTGTTCTATTTAAAAAGAGTAGTAGCCATTTCCATCAAATGCACTTCTTGCCATCAGCTTGGCATCACTCAGCTGGGCTGGCTGCAAGCAGCATCACGATGGCAAAGAGGGCTGTTGAGATGGCTGGAGTGCTATTTATGACAAGGACTGTTCTACCTATATTTGCTGTTCCTGCTGTGAAAGCATCCAGCATGTCCTGTAATAACTTTAATAGCTTTTATGCAACAGCCAGGAATGATGAAGCTTATTCAAGATTAGGTATTTAACCTCCCTGTTTTTATTCCTGTTTTTAACAGCCAACAATCTGATCTCTTCCAGTGTCCCTTGCTATGAGATTTAGGCAAGAGCAGGGCAGAGGCTGGTCCAAGAAGGGAGCTCTGCTCTGGCCTTCACAGAAACAGAGTTGTGCCTTTGCTCCCAGACTGCCCCTCTCCTGATGTGCTGTGGACTGCCACCAGGCTGAGGAAAAGGGACAACTGTGACCAGACAGACTCTCATGGGGCTGAAGCTCCTTTTCACCTGCATGAAGATCCTGCAGAACCACCAGGGAATTAGGTGTGTGACACACACCACTGAGCAATGGCAAACACAACGGTAGAGATCAAAGGTTTTGCTGCAAGGTCTGCAGCCCACCTATGGAACCATGGGTCTGGGGTTTGTCCCAGCCTGCCACAGAGGACACCAAGAACCACTGCTCCTTGTGCACAGAGCCTCCTCTACCTCCTGGCCTTAAATGATGCAGAAAGCCTGCTAAGGACTTTCCTGCTGGAAGGACTCAGCATGAAGCAGCTAATGCAACCTCTTTTGCTCATCCACAGTACTCACGTCCAACAGTTAATAAAACCACAGGCTCCTTTCTCATTAATCCCTAATTAGGCTCTCTCTCACTTACACAGCACTTTCTGTCATTAGCAGTGGAAAGCTGAGAGCCTGCCTTTAACCTTCACTTGTTGTGAGGAGGCAGACTGGAGCACCTTGCTGTGATCTTGATCTTGCATAAAACATCTCCTTGCACTTGCTCTCGGGGGTTCCTGGGAAAGGCAGCCTCCCCCTCTTTCCCCAGCTAGGGTAGGAAAGCAAAACCTCTAGAGGAGTGCAGTCTCTGCAGCAAGGAAACTGGAAATGCCCACTGGGTGTGTGGTTCTTGACCACTCAGTGACCCCAAGGTCAGGTTTGCCCTTGCAAAGCTCTAAGAACCTCAGTGCTGGACCACAGGAGCATGAGCCAGCTACTCTGCTCCTGGCAGCTCAGCCTGGCATGGGAATAGAGAAGACAGAAGAGGTCCTGTGCTTCCAGATGGACTTCTGACTCCATCACTTCTCTTTACCAGTGGCTAGGAAAGAAAGGGAAGCTCCAACAGCTCTCCTGCTGCAGAATAGGCTTGCCAAGATCCCCCAGTGGGCTTGCTGTATAGGAGAGTAGTCTGGCTATGGCAGTGAAAGACTCAGAACAAGCTCAGCTAGCTACCTGTTGAGAGCAGGGCAGAAGAGCTCACACTGAGGGTCTTGCACAAATGTCAGGATGAGAAACAGGAGGAGTCGTTTGCATGTCTTGAAACACAGGGTAAGCTTGAGCATGGCAAGAGAGATGTCAACCCAACTAGCTGCAGGCACACGGGCAATGCCAGCACCAGTGGGCAGCCTCAGAACATAAAGCAGCTCCTTCTGAGGCTGGCTGCAGGTCCTGCTGTGAACCACCCTGTGGAGATGTTCTCCCTCTCTGCACTTTCCCTAAGATGTCTAAGTAAACAAGTCTCTTCATGTAGCCCTTTCCCTTCAGCCTCTGAAGCAAGATGACACGATCCCAATCAGCTGCACCCAGCCCTGGCAGGAGCCTACACCTTCCCCAGCAACTCTATCCTGTTATCCCCAACATTTCCCTTTCCTTTGGGCTCAGTGTTCATCACCATCCACTCCTCTTGCTCACCCAGCAACTCCAGCAGCAGGTCAAGCCTCAAAAGCAGGCAAAGAAACACTGCAGGGGTAGAGGGCAAGACCAGTTGGTGATGTTACCAGCAGGTCACAGCTCTGCAGAAAGCAGTGCCCAGTGCTGCCTCCCACTCCTCCTGCAGCACCTCCTTGTGCTCTTGCACCCTCCAGCAGCTTACCCTCTTCTGCTGGGTGTCATCTTGGGGATGCAGAAGCTTGAGACCCTTCAGCTCTTCCCTTTGGTAAAGCTGAAGGTGCTCCTCTGCTCCTTGCAGAATATGAAGGGGCTCTCACCTCCTCCCCCAGACAAGCAAGATGGAGAGAGAACTTTAGGGAAGAGGGTCAAGTTTTGCTCAAACCCCTCCTGTCAAGCTCCAGAGGAAACACTCACCACACAGGAAGAACTCCAGAAATGAGGATGACAAACCAAACTGGAATGAAACAAAGACATCTGCTTAAAAATTCAGGTCCTGTTTCCACCCCTGCTGAAGATGCCAGGCCTCTTTTGAGAGGCCCTGCAAGGACAGAGGTGAGCTCTGGCTGCCTCTTGTGTGTCTCAGCACAAAGTCTCTCTAGGATGAGAGTCACTCAAGCATGTTATCAGCACAGACCGTGCTCCCTGCTCCTGGGAATCATTTCTGGTTGAGGTAGCTTGCAGTCTGATTCAAAGTCCTCAGGAAAAAGCCAACCTTTTACCCGTTGTGTTGAACTGCAAAGGAGGCATCTGGGGCAGCTGGAAGGTGAAAGCTTTGGCCTCCCTTACTATTCTTTTTCTGTAACATGAAGGAAGAGAGCAATCAGGTTTTTTTTCATTGCCTATTTGAGCTCTGAGGAAACAAAGATGAAGTGACAAGCACCTTTTGCAGAGGGACAAGCTGCTCAATACAGAGCAAGGCTCATTTTGACTTTTGGGGCCTGATTTGGATGCTCGGAGTGTGTGTAGACATCACAAATGCTGTAAAAACTACCAGGATCCCTGTTGCTGGTGGTCTTCCTGACACATGCTGGGGATGAGAGTGGTTTGCCAGGGCTGCTGCAGGCAGTGAGGAGCACAAGAGCTCCTGGAAAACAGCCCTTTGCCCTTGTGCACCAGATTAGCAGTTGGACGATGGAGAGGGAAATCAAGGAGCCTCTGATCTGAGGTTACATTAAAGACAGGTCCTCTGAGAATGTGCCAGAGAGCTTTTCTTCTGTCAGGAATTACACAGGGGGGTCAGGATAGAGCTAAACTGGAGGACTTACCTATGTATGATGCTCTGTTGAGCCTCAGCATCTTCTTAGCCAACACTGGTTCAGCAGCAAAGCAATGCCAAAGTTGAGCTGCAACTCCTCAAAGGTTTCCAGAGCCCTTGACATGAAGAGGCTGGAAGGGAGGGTACAGGAGACACCTCTTTCCAACCTCCCCTGGCAAGAAGGGAGACATACTATCCCACCAGCCACCAGCCACAGGTTGAGTACCCAAACAGACACCACTCTGCCCAGGACAGACAGCCACAGGATTGAAGATGAGGTTTGTTCCTTAGGGGTGTCACCCAGTCAAAAGAAAATGGCAAAATTAAACACATGCAATGCTTCAGGTCTTTATTGTTGCTGTAGAGTAACTGGTACATGGTTAAAACATTCTAATATAATCAGTGAATTTTGAAAACTAAGGCTTTCTGTAGGTTTGTAGTATCCTGGAGTTTCCTTTCACACAGTGTACGTATAAAATCAAGTTATAAAAACACAGATCTTTTTTTAAACAATACAGGTTGATGCAATGCACAAAACTAGGAAATACATTTCATGTGATCAAGACAACACCTTACAGACCAGGTTCAGGTCTTGCAGCTTTAAAGCCAAGAGAGAAATGCCTTGATCTGATGTTTTGCTACTCAGATGAGCTTGATGGCAAACACAGATGGCAAGATTTCAGCCTTCTGTTCTGAGCAGAGAGAAAGAAACCCCCAATACCAATGAGGAAACATTTGATGGAGCAAATGAGAGCAGCAACCTTAGAGCATGTCACTGATTTCATATAACAGAAGCAAAAGCTAGCAAGACCTGTATGTCCTGTAGACAGAGCAGTCACTATTGAGACTTACCAGAGAAGGTGAGCCATAAAAAATGTGCTAATGAGTGCAGTGAGTCTTGGTGCCAATGTGGGTCCCAGGAAAGAGGGGTGTGTTGGATTCCTGGAGCACTAGGACAGCACTGAAAACATTTCAAAGTGATTTACCCAGCACAGAATCATTTAGGTTGGAAAAAGAACTTCAAGATCATAGATTCTAACACTGCCAAGTCCACCACTAGACCATGTCCCTAAGCACCATCTTAGTGTACTTTGAATAGGGAAACAGGATAAGAGCAGAAGAGGCTCAAAAAAAAAAGTCTCATTAGATCTTTTTGAGTAAAAAGCTACTTTTTGACCAAAATGAAAAATACCCCCAAACATTCACAGAAATATTCTCCCCCAGTTTCTTAACCACTATTTAAAAAGCTTCTACATCCACAAAGCTTCTTCTTTTTATTCACCCCCTCCCATTTCTAATTGAGCTGGATAATGATGCACAGAATCTGAACATTTCCATCACAAAGCCAACACCTTTCCCTGTGAGAGGAGGATTCTTCACTTATGTGCCACCCCAAATCATGGAGTCAGGCACTGGGACATTAGCAGCTGACCAGAAGATTATTCCCTCTCTTCAGTCTGAATACATGAGAGAGGAGGATGAATTTGCAGCACATTTATCACATTATCATAGGTTACCTGCTTGGCTCCAGCTGGGAGAATCCCCCTTGGAAGGGTCAAGGATGGATGGCATTTGATTTCATCTTCAGAGCCCAACTCTAATCACAAAGAGATGTCAATCTGTTCCATGCCCAAGACTCACACTGATGTCTCTGATACATTTTGATGGCAGCACAAAGTTCTCTGAATGACTGAGAAAAGCCTTGCTGGTACTTATGTCACCAATGTATAGAACCTGTTCTCTGAAGTCATTCCTGAAGAGTATGTTAAGGCTACTGGAGTAGGCTGGCCATGGTTACTCCTGGTAGTAACTTTTCCTGGTAGGAAAGCACAGCCGTGGCTCAGGACAGACTAGAAAAAGCCTTTCAGATCTCCTCTGCATCCACCAGGAGTGAGGTTTTTAGGTTTTCCCTTGCAGCAAGTTACCTGAATGGACAGGGAACTGCACCAAAGCAGAGTATTTGGTGAAGAGAAAACAGGCTATATAGATATAAGCTTCAACCATAACTCCAGTATCACAGAATTACATTTTGACAGGTCCTTACAGTGCAGAAAGGAACCTCCTTCCACTTGTGACAACAAAACACCAGTTGTCTGTCACCAGGTACTAAAATATAAATATGACAACATCTTTAAGAAACATAACCCTAAATAGAAACCTAGTTTTCTTTAAAAAACCTAGAGTAGAACAGATGGCTTCAAGTGCTTTCAGCATCACAAACAATTAGTTATTATAAGCACAGATTAAAAAAAGCTTGTCACCTTGCAAGGGACAGTTGACTAAAGGCTGGTGATTCCTTCAAAAAATGGCCTTTGATCCCCCCACGAGACAAGGTGTTCAGTGTTGTAATGTAGAAGAAAACAGATGAGTCTACCAGCCCAGTGCTCAAGATATTCAGCACAGTACAAGTGTCCTCAGTGCTTTCCCATTCCATGGCAATGCCACTCAACAGATGGAGCTGGGCTACCCTGGTTTAGCTCAAACAAGCTTTCATGCAATAAACAAGAAGTCAGGAAGGTTCTGCAGCAATACAGTTATCAAGTGGTCTAACATTTTTGAAGTTGAAAACCAAATCTAACCTGAAGTGTCTCAAGTGCTGGTAATGTTTATGTCTTTTATTGGGTGAGCAAGAACATTACTTCTATTATATATGGCAAGGAATACACTTTCAAGTGCCTTGTCTGAGTTGAAGCCTTCAGATTTTCTGAAGGTTATGAAAATAAAAGGGAAGGGTTATAGTGGGAGCCCCAAAAGAAATACCACCAAATGGTGACAGGACTCAGAAAAGCAATGATATCACCAGGCAATCAGATGAGATACTGGAAAGGGAAGATGTAGCTCAGTTCCCCTGTGCTGTGATCAGCCTGAAACCCATCTCTTGTACCTTTGAGGAGGCAAACACTGCATCAGGTCTGGCTGACACAGATGGAACAAGCTCCTGCTCTCCAAATGGACACTTGAAATGCCTAAGGAAGTAATGTGAAAACCCAAATAAATGCTTCAACAAGAAGCAACAAACATATCTTGCCTACTCTGAAAAAAGAAATAAAACGTTTTCAATCACATAATGTCTACAAGGAGACCTTTCTGATTTGCCAGCTACTCAGAGACAGATGCTTATTTTTGTCTCTATGAGAAAAAAACACTAATAAAACAACATTATATCTCCTCTACCCCACAGCTCTGTATACTACAGTAGCAGTGAGTCTGCAACAGTTATCAGGGAGACCAAAACAGTATGAACAGTGAGAAATCAAAATTTAGCTGCATAGGTCTATGAACTAATCAGTTAAGAGTTAAGCAGAGGCAGAGCCAGCACTGTTTTCTGTACTACAACACAGGACTGCAAGGCTTAAAAATCATTCTAGCCAACCAAGCCAGAATGGTTAAATAGTGACAGGTTCAGTAGTGTTTGGAAAAGCTTATGTGAAAAATATTGTTTTAAAAGAAGTCTGAAGAGTTGAAATATTAAACAAAGGAAAGAGAACAACTTCTCCAACTTCCACCTACCATCAAAACGTTGTTAAACTTACCAGCTTTCCAGATCTGGTGCTCACTTTATGACAATGTGATGACACAGAAATCACCCTCTTAGCTGGACAGTTTGGGCTTCTACATGAAAGTTCAGTGCATGTCACATTGATTAATGTCCTTAGGATTGTTCAAGAATCCAGCAATTTGTATCTTTATTACAGCAGAATGCAGTTGCTAGCTGCTTGCAAGAGCAATGTTGAAATTACATTCAGAGAGAAAAAAGACCATTTTCACATGTAGCTCTAACTAACACTTGCCTTTCTCTTCACAGAATCAAGTTCAAATGTCTACCAACGGCAACAGTAAAAGACAATTCTCATGCAAAAACTCTCCCCTGGGCATCCAATTTGCAGGACATCTCCAAACCCACCCTTTTTTTTTTTTTTTAGTCCTTCTTCACCCCAGAACTAATTGCTTTTCATCTTCGTGTGGTGACATTTCTGTTGCTTTTTAAAATACTGATGACAAGCGAGTTCAATTAGTTCCAACCCACCAAACACCTTTTGCTGCACAACAAAAAAGATGATCATGGCTGCAAAATACCATCGTGCCAAGCTGTAGTGGTACAGCAGTGCAAGCATACCCAGGGGGAACACCGTCCAGTACAGCAGGGAGATGCACTTCACGGCCAGGACCCTGAGCTCGGATTTACAGGGTGGGACAATGCTCTGCCCTCTTGCACTGAAGCATTTGTCACCTTCGTAGAAGTGTCTGAGCCTCTCCTCTTTCTCTTCCCAACGTTTTCTGCACCAAAGCTGCAGCTCCTCCTTGGAAGTGGGCACTGTGTCTATGGGGTACCTCTGGACGTGGAAGTGAATCTCCTTTGGGAAGTTGCCGTTCAAAAGGTGCTTCTCTGTCTGAGGAATGTTTTGGGGGTATGCCACGGTTATGTCATGGATAGCATCAAGATTGTCACCTGCAGAAGAGAGTTTTGGAGAAAAAAAAGATGAATAGAGATCATGCAATAGTCAGAGCATTGATTTGCCTCAAGGAGTGACTGAAATCTGTGCAAATGGTGGCAGAAATCCCAAAGTACGTCAGCTGTGCACAGAATGTTTATCTGCTACAGTCTTTAAAGGATGAAATTCTCCCAATCATTATCTGTGCTGAATCTGAGCAAAAAAAATACCCAAATCCTCATGAACAAAAATACACACAGCACAAACTAATGTAGAATTACAACAGTAAGAAGATACAATCCAATTTGAAGGAGAGAAGGTGCACATCTTGTCTTGGAGGAAGAGCACAGTACATGAGCCTGGTCAGTTACTCATAGCTGTGCTGCAAGCTGAAATTGCTTTTAACTGATGAAATACAACTCCTGGAAACACTGAAAAAGATTCAGTTTGATCTGGAGCAAGCAGCATACACAATCCTGTCTGAAGGCTGAGGAAACATAGGTCAAACATATAGCAGGAGCTCATTCCATCTAGGCTATCTCACAAAGGCTGAGGAGTGTCTCTGTAGCTCAGCCAGCTTTGCAGAGCACTCCAGCTCACAAAAGTTCTTTCAGTCTGACCTGTAAGGAGATGAGCTGCTGCTGGGAAAGACAAAGTGATGAAATGGTGGAGCCCAGCTCTAGGTAAACCACATAAAATGAGTATATTTAACCATTTAATGGTTCAAATGAGTACATGAACCATTTTAAAAAGCAACTGCAGATGAGAAATTCAAGAAAATCCTGATGCAAACACCCTCCACTCTTCTTCACACCCCAAGCCAACCAGTCCTGCCAAGGGGAGGATTGTTAGAGCACCTTTGTACTAAGTGGCTTTACATTTTGCACTTGCTAAATATCCTCTTGATCCCCCCCGGCCCCTGACCAGACATTCTTTTGAGATTTCATCAAGTAAATTCTCCTAGTGTAAAACCAATCTAAAAATAGGTGCATGGTGCACTGGATGTTGCATAACAGTGAAGTTCTGCCAGCAGTGATTTATCCTGCTGTTTTCATTTGGCTGGCTGGCTCAGGGCAAAATGGAATTGGAGACTAAAAGCTGTCTCCAGTTGCAGAGACTGAAGACTTTTGTTCTCATAGATGATGTCACTCCTTGCAAAGATGATCAAAACCTACTCCTCAGCTCCACTCCCCCTTGTAATTTGCTCCCCTTCTCTGGTATTTTGGCTTTCCAAGCTCTAAAAATGACAGGGACGGAATAGAAAGTTACTTTAAAAGGCCATGTTCAACATTATGCATCTAAAGTTCAACTCCAAATATCACAAGAAGGGGAAACACCCTACTCAGCCTTTCAGAATATTTTATAACTCTGCTGTCTGACAAAGATTCCTCTCAAACAGTTTTGTGGCAGGTTACTTGGGATTTTAAAGAGCCATGTAGGAGATCCATCAGAGCAAAATTACTCCAGCTTTCATCACATCCTACCTGAGCAGAGATTCACTGCATTCTGCAACAGGTAAAACCTTTCAGAACTCCTTCCAAGAGATGCCAAAACTCCATGTGTCTTAGAAACCTTGCTCTAAAAAGGGAAACAATGACCATCCTGCTGCACCTTAGCACGAGGCATTTTCATTTTCAGAACAGCTTGCATTTTTCCTCCCCCTACTTGAAATATTTCTGCCATCAGAAAGAATTACAGCATCCTACAGGACAGATATCCTCTAGTTCCTGGTCCAGCCAGGGGAAAGATGATATATATGCCTCTAAGAGGTATCCATCCTTCTCCTGACTCTCCAATAACTCTCCAGGTCCTAGAGACACATAAAACCTGAACATTTCAAGAGGCAGGCCAGGAAAAGTTCAGCCTTCCTGAGACCCTTGTATGAAAAAAGCCTTCTATGAGAAGAGTTTTTGGCTACATGAATTTCTCACCCATCTTGCAGTCATGCATATCTTTGCAGCTGAATAACCAGTCTGCCTTCACATGCAAATGTTCTTGAAAAAGCAAGATTTTATACATAAGGAACTTTGGTATACAGACAACAGGGAAAGAAATCACCAGTTTTGCTCAAGACAGTTTCTCTGTGCAAGAGCTGGACTGGCAGGGCACCCTGCACCCACACAGCTGGTCTGATCCCTTCAGCATGCAGACAGATGATCAGAAACAGGGAAGCCTTTACTCCTTACCTATGGATTTGTAGCATCCTCAGACAGGTACCTTCCAGCACAACTACATGCCAGACTGTAGAAAGTCTACATTACATCACTGCTTTGAAATTATTTGCCCAGAACAAAGCCCAGAGAGCTTTGTAGGGGAGGGTAGACATTACTCATTCTGAATTACAGACAGGGACAGCAAGGAAAAGGATGATTACATGACCAACTTGAGCTTGGTGTGTCCAACTTGAACCAGTATCTCCTAAGTCCCAGCTGCAAGGTTCACCTATTAAAGTGCATTTTAACACAAGAAGGAGTGAAACTTCAAAGGTAGATTTAGCATATCTGAAAGCACAGAAACATCAGAAAGAGAGAATACCACGTTTCATAGGCAAGAGGATTAGAGCCTCTCTCAACAGGCCCCTTGTTTTGGTCATACATATTTTAAAAGACCACAGAAATGGCACCCTGAAGCTTTAATTCCCTGGCAAGGCAAGTGAAGAGAACCAGCTTCAAGCAGGTTTTTTTTCCAGCTGCTGAAAGAAGCATGCCCTGCTAGTGTTCTGGGCAGTAAAGCTGTGGGATCCACACTGCACAACTAACACAGAGGTTCTGTGTGTACTCTGCTATTTATCAGTGGCAGTTTTGAATGCTGGCAGGGTCAGTGCATCCCTGCCAGATGGGCTACAGGCTAAAAAGAAGAAAGCTTACCTCAGCAGATGAAGGTAGACCATTCATAAGCAGGGATTAAATTCTCTTAGGCTATGTTTAACCAGGCAGCTTTGAACCTACATCCTTGGCTAGAGCATCTTCACTGTCTATGCTTCCCTCTGAAGATATCTAAGAGCACAAGTTTCAGACCAGCAGCAAGGTGCCAGGGAAAGAGCACACAAAAGTGATTCTAAGTGAAGACACAGGGCAGTCACTGATTTTAAAGATCTTTCTTCCACCTGAATTTAAAGACCTGCTTAAAAATCCTGCACCTGCACATTTGAAGAAGAAATTTCCCTACAGGAAGCCACATCATCATTCTGCTTCTCCAGTGGGTCAAAAATGAAGCAAAAAGTGTATTTGTTAATAATTCAGAGGAGCTGTTGGTGGTCTAATCACTTTTTGCAATGCTTTTAGTGACTTTTGAGGGATCTTCTTTCTTCTGCCTGCATCTACATCCCATTGTGGAAGGAATGAAGGACAGGGGTAATCAAATCATCTTCAGTTTTGCATCTGAAATATAATTAGGTGAAGAAACTGCCATTAAGAATAAAATGCCAGGCAGGTAGCCCAGCATTTCAGGATAAAAAGGCACCAGTTTCAGTGGCTTTACAGTCTCAATGACTTTCTTCCAGCAGTAGCAGACCTATATCACCTTCAGACCCACAAACAACACTCTGTCCTATGCTTTATACAAGCACCTCAGGAAAGTTTATTCCAGTGACCATGAAATTTATTTGTAATCATTGTTCTGCAGCTATAAACTGCCTACCATGCAGATGGTGATTAATCCATGTGGTGGTCTCCATTTTGGGATGACAAAATGCCTCAAAAGCCCTGTGCTTCTTAAACTCTCTGGGCTCTAAAGTTATTTATATTTCAGGCTCACTTAATACACAACATTACTTCAAGCTATCACAATGCACAGCTGGTTGCTCTGGGCACTGCACTCAGAGGTGGCAGAGGAAGACCTTACCAGGCTCATGCCCAAACTAGCAGTATCAGAGAAAAAAAGTCTTTTTTTCTAAGTTTCCAAGGAAAAAAATAGGACGTTTTATTTCACTTGGTGCCACTGTGCAATTCTGCACAGGCACTTTTTGTACCTCACCATCTCTAAAACCTTAACCAAGAGCCTCTTACTGGGTTCAAAATAAAGATGTCACACACAACACTGAAAATTGCTTTCAATTGTTTTCAATAACATCATGTCAGCACAATATTTTAATTCTGGGGGGGGGGGGGAAACCAACCCAGCCTGGATAAAAGGCAGGGTTAAACTGTTTTCAGCTTCTTTCACACACATTCACAAGGAGAACAGTGCAATTGGTGAAAACTGCCAGAAGTGATGCTCAGCCCCAAAGAAGGGACCAGTTCCCTCTGCTACAAGCACTGCTGGTTCCCCAGCTATGATTCATGCCAAGGACACTGTCTTGCTCCTACTGGGGATGGAGCAGTGCTGAGCAAGCTCACTGAGAGACAAAGGGATCTACGTCAGCAGCGACTGGAGGGCCAAAGGGATGATTCAGAGCAGAAGCTCTGAATGCCAAAATGACCATCAGCAAGCCAAAAATGAGGACAAGCCCCAGGCAAAGCCATGAACTGCTCAGGCTTTCAGCAGCCTGGAAGGTGAACAGGCAGCTGAGTCTCCTTGGCATTAGCAGTGGTGGCTATTACCCATTCCCAAGCCTAAGAAGGCTCCCAGCAGCAGTAATTTGTCCTGCTTTACTTACCATTGACATGACTTTAAATCATACACAAGGATTATAGAGTCTTTTCCCCTGCATTGATCCAGCAGAGATGCTATTCTTAACTACAGTACCTCACAGAAGGGTGTGCCAAGGGGTTGTTGAGCCAGGATGGGGACAGAGGTGGACTGAGACACACAATAAAATATTGATGGTCACCTTAAAAAGCTGTTCTGTAAGAACTGGTACCAATGTGAGGCCCTTGTCCATTCCACCTCCCACCACAGTGTAACTGCTTCCTCCTGCACAGCAGCACAGCTGTCCAGATGTTTCATACCTTTCCAGGCTTCCATAAAACACTGGGTGTAGCTCCCCAACCCATCCCTTAATATTCTCAACCTTCCTTAGGAAACACAACAGATGGAGGCTTGGCATTTCTGAAAACAAATGGACCAGCAACATCATCAAAGCAGAGATGGAAAGGAGCAGAACAAAACCAATTCCATTTCATAATATCCTAGTGTTCTATGTTAGCTTTGAAACGAGGATACATTTTGGGCCATTAAAACAAAAGTCATGTGAAACTGATTCCTGGGAAATAAGACTGTCTTGGCTCCTGAGATTTTAGTGATTTTTCTTTGAGAACACTGCATCAGGAGGGAGCAGCTTCAAAGATTTACAGCCCCTCCTGGGAGGTATCATCCTTGTGAAGATTGAAAACTTCAGGCAGCCCTCTTCAAGCAGTGGTGTCAGTCAGGGTTAATCTAAATCACTTTCAACTCAGTAGTTATTGGAAATCTTTTTGGGGTAAGTGTAGCAATCAAATAAGCAAACAGCTAAAAAGACAGCGTGGTAATGCTGGCCTTGATTAACAGAGAGATCCTGCATGGCAATTCCTTCTCCAGCTGGTTTTCCACCAACACTGGGATACAGGGAGAGAGGAAGACCTTCTACCTGCTGACATGGAGCCTTCCACCTGCTGACACAAAGGAGTTAAGGAATCTGGAACCTCTTGTCCTTGAGAGTGGGAGCCTGGGGAAGGGACAACCCTGGCTGCTTGCTGCTCCTCAGCAGGAAGGAAATTTGCTCTGGGTGCTTCCTACAGGACTAGAAGACCACTGGGATCTCCTGGGAGGTACCTCCAGCCAGGCTGCTACAAAGATGAACAGACAGAAGGACATCCCTCTAGCTATTAGCAATCATCAATTATTTTGTTAAACACATGACAATCACATTATTGAGATACAATACAAAACTGTGTAAAACAATACCCCTGACTGAAGTTGTTGGGGAGTCTATTTTGACTCTGAAACCTCTGTAAATAACTCATTTAATGCTTTAATTTTTTTTTTTTAATTGAATTTCTAATAGTTCAATATACTTTTCAGACTGTGGGTGCTGGATCCAGGTAAGAGTTTTCCAAAATTAAGTCCATACACAGACATCTGGTACTAACATTCCTACTTGGTTTTTGGTTTTATGCCTCCAAAGACCACATCCCTCCTTTTAGCTGCAGCACTGTGGTACTATGGTGGCAGAAGCAGATGTCCCCACATGAATGTGAGGGATGCTCTGTTCTTCAGCAGCCATACCTGCCAGCTCTCCTCTTCCTCTCCCAACCAAATCAGAGCTACTGAAAGAAATCACAGAATCATTCAGGCTGGGAAAGCCCCTTGGGATCATCCAGTCCAACCATTAACCCTAGTCTACACAGTTCACCCCTAAACCATGTCCCTCAAACCCACATCCAAACCACCCTGAAACACACCCAGGGCTGGGGACTCAAATCACCTCCCTGGGCAGCCTGTGCCAGGCTCTGACCACTCTTCCAGGGAAAAAAATTTCCCTAATGTCCACTCTTAACCTCCTCTGGTGCAGCTTGAAGGAAGGCACAGTGTGGTTCAGTTGTAATATTAGTCAGTACTGTGGGAAAGCTGAGTGTCTCAAGAAGTACATTATTATCATCATCTGCAAGTCAACATATATAGGATACTATATTATTCTTAGTCTGTGGATTAAACTGGACAAAATCTTAGTTCATGAATTAACCTGGACAAAAATACTTAGGCATGTGTCAAGCCAGAGTGAAATACAGAAGATTTAGCTCATCATTTCTGCAGGCATTGCTTGCACAGCTATGCCTTATGTGACAAATAAGAGTATTTCACACATTTCACACCACTTTACAACCTCCACTGAGGCTTTGCAGACCCAGCTCTTATCTCACCACCTCCCTAGCCATGGGCTCCCTGACCCAGCTGCTACCAAAGCCACAGTCAGCTTGCCTGGAATCCTGCACGTGGCTCCTGGGTGCCACTGTCAACACAAACTGCCTAATGACTTCAGCAACCAAGTTTGCTTGTTTAAGAGAGGACTCTGAGCAGAGGGGGGACGTGGCCACTGTGGTGGAGAACTCCCTGCCCCAGTGGTTTCATCCATGGGGCTGTTGCCCTGTGGCCTTCCCTTCCCAGCTCCGAAGGGTTATTCTACAAATTGCAAAGGAAAAGCTGGGCAAGCTATAAATAAAATACAAAAATATGCAGAGAGGAGGGGATAAAAGGGTTGGAATAACAAGTTATTTTCAGTCACTAGGGATGACCAGGCATAACTGACTCACTACTCTTTACTCTATCATTCCCAAACTATATTTATCAAATCCAGACAACAAAAATGCCATGTTTATTCCCTTGCCTGCATCTCTCCCAGCTTCCCATGCTACAGGTCTCCTCTACATACACACGTGGGATTTGGGTTTCATGGCTCTGTTAGATGTTAGCAAGGAGAAAACATGTGGGTTCTAGGTTTCTTATAGCACACTACTACATTTTCATCCAGAAAAAAATGGTGTTTTATGTAACAGACAGACACTGACACACAGGTATGTGACTCTCCACCTCCAATAAGCACTAACATGAATTTCCTGGTGAGCAGCCAGCAAACTGAGACAGGAATCACAATTATGCTTGAAATGAAGATAACTTACTAGACTGCAGTAAAATCCTTTTAAAAAGCACCACATACACTCGACATTGTCATGATAAGATGGTCTTGCTAGACAGGCAAATGTACATAAGTTAGGAAATGGCTGATTTATTTTTATTATTAAAAAGAAAGCAGTTAGTCATCCAGGTATTTCTGGAAAGCTATGTATCATAACAATAAGCAAAAATAAGACATCAAGTACCCTTAAAATAAATCACACACACAAGAGAGCACTTATTCTTGTATTTAATAGAACAGTCTATCCACCTAATTCCTCTGTTACTTGTTGGGCATTTGAAACCACTGGGAATCAGAGACAGAAATAATCCACCTCTAGATTTCTTTGCTCTCTGCCCAGATGAACCATCTCTCCAAAGCAGATGGAATGAAGCATCAATCTCTACAGCAGAAAAACACATCCCTATCCCAGGCCATCCAGTTCTGCCAGAATTCAGCTGTGGCATCTGCAATTTCCACTCTCATTTCTGAGTGGCCTCACTCTGGAGCAGTTTACATCCCCAACCCTGCTCCACATTGCAGGGTGTTGCTGCCAGGGAAACAATGCAGCACACTTAAAACCTGGAATTTTTTGGAAAGTGCTATTTTTTAAAAGATATAAGGAGTAGCAGTATCTATGAACTGCCAGGCTGTAGCAGAAAAGCATACATTAGCTTTCAGAATGAAATTAAAACACAAATATTGCCCTTCCCAGTTTTCCTGTTCATTCTATTAGATATTAGCTTTTTCTCCCAGTTCTTGGACAACCACTGCTTATACTCTTCAAAAACATCTATTTTATTATTATAATTATGACTTTTTAATAGTTTTAGGTTTTGCCAGGATGTAGGAATTTTATCACCTTTTTCTCATTGTTTTCAGTCATTTTCACATTGTCTTCACAAATATGAAACCCCAGCCAATCTGCAGACTAACCCTGCAACTCATTTTAAGTCTTGTTTTTGCAAAGTCACTACAAAACTAGTGTGAGATGCTGTGAGGAATGGACAAAAAATAACTCACCACAGATATTCAAAAGGAAGCAGTTCTTGCTTGGTAATCAATGGATCAAAATTCATCCTATCTCCTCAGAAATGCCACTGACTTTTCACTTCATCAGCCCTTATTTCATGCTATGAATAGTGTAACACCATCCAGTATCTCAACAGTAGCAATAAGTCAAGAAATGATGACTATTATTAGAGAAAAGAGATTTTATTCTTGGCTTCTAGTGCATTATCATAGAATATTTTGGGTTGGAAGGGATCTTAAAGGTCATCTATTCCAACACCCCACCCCCAGCTATTTGTTTCTCTAATATAGATATAAAGTCCAGCTGCCTTTCCTCAACTTTCTCCATTTTTTTTCCTTTTTTTAATGGCTACAGATGAGTAACTTGATGTTAATTCAATGCACTTTGCTCTCTCTTCTTATCACTACCCAAAGTCAACCGCTAGAGAGTACTCTTTAGCTGCTAAGTGACCTGACACTGCCCTCTCCAAACTGTCCCAGGCATCCCTCACAGTTCGTGTAGCCCCAGCAAGAGCTTTCTAGAACGAGGGGTCAGCTTGGATTCCTCACAAAACAAAAGCTGGGTTAGCTGGTGCACCCAGTACCATCACACTTCAGGTACAGGAGAAGAAAGTAAAGCTGTATTCTGATTTTTGAGAGATTCCATCACAAATCTGACCCACACCAAAGCAAAACCCTGGATGCAAACGTACCCTGCAGCAAAACCAGAGTGAACTAGATGTTGAGAAAACACCTGCTAGAAACCACCAAAGGGATTTGGATGGAGGGCTCCACAGATGTCCTGAGCCCATCTCCTGCCTTCCATGCCTCCCTGATTTGTGCTATTGCCATTCTTGGTCACAGGGCTTGGTGGCTGTGCAGAAAGCAAGAGGAATGCAGAGCAGAGCCAGCAGCCTGAAAGAAAGGCAGCATTTCAGCACACACAAAGTTGGGAGTTGTACCTTCTCTCTGATGATACTAAAGCCACCTCATGCTTTGCTCCACCTTGTTTGAAACAGCTGTCTTGCTCTGAAAACATTTCATGCTCTGCCTTTGGAACTTCTGTCCAGAACATTGGTTTTATTACCTGCAGCTGAGAATGATTTCCATAGAAACAAACTCTTCTCTGCATCTGGCTGAGTGAAATCTGTTTGGGGCAGAAAAGCACTCGGGTTCCAATTAAGCAGCAAAGCCCTAGTTGTGAAATAGTCAACAAAACTGAGCCTCTAACATACTTTAATTTTCCATTCTTTACTGTAACCCTCTAGATGTAACTTAATCCTTTGATATTCAACTCTAACACTGCTAATTTAATTTCCATGGTTTGTTTTTTTTTCCTCTGCTGACTGACCACACAAACTGTAGAGTTCCTTGATGTAAAAGCACATACAGCAGTGTGATGTATAGAGACCCATGATATGAACTTATTGTTCCCAATCCCCTAGTGCTAAAACAGTTTCCACCAGACCATGATACACACAAGTGGACAAATCTTATTAAATTTAATCAGCCCAGTACTTGGGGGAGCCATCTTAATCAGAAAGGGATTTAATGAAAAGCTGCAACTCCAGTGAATACTCTTTAATTACGACTGACTAATATTTATCCACAAAGAGGAATTTGTTTCAGGATTAGTCTGAGACCTGGAAGAAGCCAAAGACATCAATTTAATAATGGAATGCCTAATTAAAGTATAATGGAGGCCTAATTGTGATATACTGCTCTGTAGCACACATGATTTATTTAGAACAATTGTCTTTCACTGGGCTCATTAGGGAAAGTTAAACAAAACACAACAGTAAAAAAAAAAGAAGAGGGGAAAAATAGACACACTGGAACTTCCAAGATGATTATAATCAGCTGATGAAAGACAGTGACATATTTGTCAGATAAAACATGGCCATCCATCCACAGGCTGTGGTTAACATTTCTAAAAAGCATCATGATTATAAAGTTCCTTTCCTCTCTAACAACATGGGATCAGACCCAAACCTACTGCAGCTACTTGGTGGAACCTCTGCTGAAAAGGAGATATAAGGTCTGATGGCCTTTGGATTCTTCTCCTGCAGAGAAACCTCATTTAACACATGAAGCCTCCCAGCTGCTATGGAGGGAAAGCATCCAGTGCTAACCCCCTCTCCAGCCCTTTCTCATTTGCAGCATTCTGTAAGTGACTGGTCTTGATCAGGATGCTCTTCTCTAAGATGCTATGGCCCTATAGGTACCAATGGTGCATAAACATCTCCTTTTTTTCCTTTGTTTGTTTGTTTGGGGTCTTTTGTTTGGGGTTTTTTGTTTGTTTGGTTGTATTTTGCTTTGTTTGTTTGATTTTCTCTCTAAATAAAAACCAAAAGGCTGGTCAAACCATTCTTGTAGTAAAAGCAAACATCCTCCTGACTGCATCCTGAGGGCACTGGTGATGGTCTCCCCAGTAAAAGAAGCCCCCTCATTCACTCAAGCCAAGGCAAAGGATGTGAAGAAGTGTGATGCTGGATAAAGAATGCAAGTGTCAGCACAAACATTTTTTCACTGGAGAAGGGCTAAGGAAAATGAAGCATAGGAATGAGCTGCTCTTCCACCCTGTGGTGTCCTGCAGAAAACAGACACAGGGGGGTCCAGGAGGAGATGAGCTTCCTCCAGTGTGGCTGCTGGAATCTCCAATCAATACCCTTAGCTCCAGATCACTTCAGTTTAATTGGTGATCTGAGAATGGCTGTACCAACAGAAGCTGTCATGACAGTGCTATAGAAAAGAAAAAGGGATGCTACATACCACAGGATCTGTGAAAACACAGCATCATGTCCCTGCAGATGAATGAGGGATTGCAGCAATTCTAAATGCACAGCAGCAAAAAGATCTGTCTCTAGAAATAAAATGATTTGCTAATGGTTTTGTTCCAACTACTGCTGTTCGTAGAGATGCTTAGAAAAATGATACTGAAGTCAATGCTTTGAATGAAAATGTGCAAAGACTGCTGAGAGAGCTTGATGGAGGCTGAATGCTGGGCATCCATCTTGTACTTCCACACGTGTGATGATGTCAGTCTGCTACCCTGAGAAGTAAACTGAATTCCTACCTCAAGAACAGCAAGAGTCAGATACAGGCCAATCTTCAGATCTGCTCTCAGTATTGCAAGAACAAGGTTGAGCAAGACAACTTATCCTCCCACTACAAAATGAGCCAAATGTGTTGCTCTACTCAAGATAATTAAATCCAGGTTTAGGCTCATAATTTATGCATTGTACCTGCACATGAAAGATGCAAACTGCAGCGGTCTGAGAATTCTTTATAGAGATGAGAAGGCAATCCCATGCAGGCAGATGAAGTCACAGATGAGAAAATGTAAATCCTTGTTGTATAGGTTTCTTTGAACAGGAGTCTAAAATTGGTTTTCTGAAAATATCTGCTATAAAATCCCACCTCTGACCTCTGGTGGGACATTTAACCCCGTTGGCACTGCATGCTAGAAAGCTCTGAGAGCAGTCGTTGCTAATGCTTTTAACATTGCTCTTTGACACGAGTGTGAGTAGGTACAACTACACCACAATGAATAAAAATCAACTTAGGCAGCTCAGTTTATTTTATAGGAATTATAAAAGCCAATGGCCCGCGAGTTCCAAAGTTATTGTCAGCATTCCATTTTAACTGGGGGAAAAATGAAGCCTCCTCAGTTTCACACAGTGCATGGAGAGGACAATGCTTCATTAAGGGGAGAAACTATTTGTCGTGGCAGCAAATCCTTTCGTGCTGTTTTCCATAAATACACTTTGCTACATCTGAGCTCAGAAGCAGTTTCCCTGAAAACTGCTTGAACACTGTCTCTGAACACTGCTCCCCTGAGGCTCACCTCTGCCAGCACAAAGGAGGAGGCATCACTCCACAGCTTCCTCCTCTGGGAGATGCCAAGGTGTGCAGAAGCAGCAACCACAGCTTGGGAAAGCACACATCAGTAGCACATGCCAGAAAACACCATGTTCCTCAGCATTACCTTGATATTTTCCCTCAAGTGCTTGTGTATATAACACTGTTCACTACAGTGAGAATCCAGCCTCACTAGTCTCAATGGCCATGCTCAAGCTAGACACCATCTGCATAGACTTTAAGCAAAGAGTGCTGTCCCCACTCACACTTGGTTTGATTTATGGACACAAAAAACTGTGGAGAGCTTCAATAAGGAGGGAATGATCAAGAGCCCACCAGTAATCTGCTCTGGATCACAGGAATTCTAGAATGGCTAGGCCTGGAAGGGGCCTCCAAAGGTCCAGCCCCTCTGCAGTGAGCAGGGACACCCTCAACTAGACCAGGATGTCAAGGGTTGGAAGGAACTTGGAGATCTTTGAGTCCAACTCCTGTGCCAGAGCAGGATAATATAAATAATATAATACTATAATATAGCACGAATGGGTCAGAAAAGAGACCTGGCCCAGAGCTGGTGGCAAACCCCAAGGCTTTGCCATGGTACAGCACAAAGTCTTTATCAGCCAGGGGCTGACAACTAGTTGTCTCCCATTTCCCATCCCAGTGGAAGGAAAAAGGCTACCCCTACAAATAGGAACAAAGAAGTTGCCACTGGTTCACATGGCAAGTCAACAGAGAGAGTGAGAGGTCAAGTTTATCTGAAGAGCATAATTTCTAATCTGAGAAACAGTTAATGTTGGACTTCTCAAGAGCTGCAGGATGATGAACTCCAGTTGGTCTCACACAAATAAATGATAGGGCAGTGAAAAATCCAGTGTAGTTAGGCTGAGTTCAAAGACAGTTTATCTCTAAGAGGTAGCTCTCTTAAAAACCTTTCTATTTGTGGGTAAACACAAGTAAAGAGCAACTTCAGCTTTGTTATACTTCTTGGAACATGGAAAGCATGATGAATGCTGAAATCCAAAGTCCACCGCTGAGTGTTTTCTGCCTAAGCAATGGTGACACAAACTAAATCCTACCTACTTTTCCATCTGCCCTGCTTCTGAGGACATTAAAAACAAATAAACAAACCAAACAATATGCAAACACAGCATGAATAGCTCTGAAACTGCACAGAATTAGTGACAGAGGCAGAAGAAACACAAACCAAAAAGCAAGATTTCTTATTTTTATTCTCCCAAAGCCTTCTCAGCCTCTAGTCAGAAGTTCATTTAAGTGATGACAGGAACTTTAACTACATTGCTCTGTCATAGAAATGGCCTGTCAAATGTCACTGAACAACATTCACTCAGCAAACTGACAACTTCTGTTCAAACACCTGCAGTAACTCACATTTAACTGGACTGCACACCAAAGTGCCAAATTCTTTGATAAATAAGCCATATTTATGTCAGAACAAAACACAGAGGAGCAAACATGCTGCTGCAGTAACAGATAATGTCTCGGATGGGTTACAAACTGGAATCTTTTTCTAGATCAATCTGTGGTATGAGAAGTTGTCAGTTATCACTCTGCTCTCACCAACTGCAGACATGAATGAATAATTCTATCCATAGAGTAAAACCCTGGCACGCTTTGGCATTTTAAATTGACTAGTACATTGAGTTATGGTGCTGCCTCTGAGGAAATAACATTGTAGGCAAGAGCCCCAAGATGGAAATGAATTGGCTACTGTCCATCTGTCTTCACTGACTTTCAAAAAACTTCTTCTTGGACAACACAAGTGACAAAATAGGTACCGACGTGTTTTTAGACTCATTGGTAAATGATCTTACCTAATGAAATAGATGGAGGTCTGGAAGGCTGTCTAACTTCACTGTATTCACCTCTTTAAAGCTGTTTTGGCTACTTCTCAGTTGAAATTACAGGGCACATTTCTGTTTTGCTCCCTGAACTACGTACATTCAAAAGACATAACAGAGATGTACATGGGGGACTGATCCAGCTGCATCTGTGCTGCTCTCCTGGCAGTCCCAGGGTAGGCATGAGGCCAAATTAACTACCTGTTCCTAGTTACTTAGAAAGAGCATCCTCCTGGGGTTAGCTGCAGTAAAATCCCACTGGGATTCTCACAGGGAAAACTTCAGCTGTATCAAGTGCTTAGGAAAAAAGACTCCTTTATTTGCTGGTTTGGGACTTGAAGGTTTTTGTTACCTCCAGACACATTAACATCAGTCAGGGTTCATACATTATCCACGGTCCTTTACAGAAAGGCCTTGGTACCACCAGTGGGGATTCAGTGGGATTTGTACAGAGCCTAAAGTGACAGTATCCACTAAGGTAGAGCAGGAAGACCTATTGCAGAGTCTTGTCACCAGCTCAGACCCAAATGTCCCATCAGTGTACTCCTGAGCAGGGCAGCTCAAACAGCAATGGATCCTGAGCAGTCCAGCCTCCGCACTTAGGTTTTAACACCTGCAATAGAGTAATAGAATCCTAGAATGTTTAGGGCTGGAAGGGAACTCCAAAGGTCATCTAGTGCAGCCCCCCTGCAGGGAGCAGGGACACCCTCAACCAGACCAGGCTGCTCAGAGCCTTG